>JAGYIB010000178.1:0-13655 GCA_024244615.1 Ascosphaera pollenicola | reverse complement strand
AGACTAGCCCCTACCTTTGCCCTGTACCGGCGTGACAGCCGCACTGCACGCTGCTTTCTTCCTACGAGGCCACCTGGACTGGGTGCGCGACGTGGCCCCTTCGCTGGACGGCCGCTTTCTCTTTTCTGCCGGTGACGATCGCGTGCCACGACTTTGGGACGCTTCTTCAGGGGAAACGCGTGCTACCTTTCTGGGCCACGAGCACACTGTTGAGTGTGTTGCCATCGCTCCTTCATCGGCCTACCAGCATCTTGCCGCTCTTGCTGGCCTCAAAAAGCCACCTCCGTTATCTTCGACTGCCGAATTCGTCGCAACAGGTGCAAGGGATAAGACCATCAAAATCTGGGACTCACGAGGGACCCTCATCAAGACACTCACCGGTCATGACAATTGGATACGCGCGTTGCTGTTCCACCCTGGCGGGAAGTACCTGCTTTCGGCCAGTGACGACAAGTCTATACGGTGCTGGGATTTGACACAGGAAGGAAAATGCGTTCGTACAATATCAGAGGCACACGGCCACTTTGTCAGTTGCATGCGCTGGGCACCAAATATATTCAAAGACACCGGTGTCGCGAATGGTGATCCAGCATTGGCCTCCAGCAGTGCCCTGACGCAATCAAAGAGCAATTCCAAGGACGACCCAAGCGGGAAGATAACGATCAGATGTGTCATTGCTACAGGAGGCGTCGACATGAACGTGCGTGTCTGGGCTTCATGATGGAAAACGCAACAGAGCAAAGCAAAAGTCAATTCATCGTTTTACGAGAGAAACATGACCAAAGAAGGAGTGAAGCATAATTCTCCCCTCATGTCGCATCTGCAAGACACACAACCATCCCAGCTTCCCTTGTTTATTCTCTCCCGCTGCACCAGTCCGCATACGCCTTTGGCCATGATTTTTCCTTTTTTTTTTTTTCCTTTTTTCTGCTTTTTTTTGGAGGAAATTGGTCCTATATTTGCTCATCTTTCATATCATCTTTCGTTTTTCTCTTTTCTAGGCAAGTTGTAAGACCAGCATTGTTCAGGCGTACGTGCCTTTTTCGTTCTCCTTTTGCACCTAAAGCTGTCCTCGTCCCTTTCGGCTTTGCGGTTGTCGACGCCATTTCTTTTCTCTGATCTGCTTTGCCGTCGGATCATAATTTCCTTCTTCATTTTGATGTACCTGTCATAGCTATCTGCCTGTTTATGCCCCCCTTTTTTTTCTAATGACTATCAAACTGACGACTCGATTTCGAATTTGCTATAAAATCAAGAGATTTTTGCCGCTGGTTAGGCACTAAGGACGATGTTGCTTCTTTATACTGAGTGAATGTATGTCATAGATGACTGCAAGAGAACGTCGAGAAGATTACAGAGACTGGTATTAAATAAAGAAAAACCTCATTAGTATAAGAAGGGTTAGTAGAGAGAGTAAGAAGAGAAAGGAAGACACGGCCTTAGCCTGTTCAAACGCCAACAACCATTGGACGGCCAAATCCCAAGATGATGAAAGGAAAAGTGACAAAAAAGAAAGGGAGATCAGAAAACCAAGGTCAAGCAAGAAAGCACACGAAATTGGGGGAAATGGCATCCAAAGACCGGACGCAGACGGACAAACATGCTGAAAAAGAATGAGCTCAGGTTCACCAAAAAATATAGACGGAGAAAGAAGAACTAGCAAGGGCGCGAAGCGACCGTGCCAGCAAGGTCAAATAGACTTTGTACGAAGAGAACACAGGTGCCTGCCGTTGGTCTATCACAGATCAATCAGACTGCCACCACCTTGCTGCTGAGGCTGCTGTGGTCGAGCACCCCATCCAGGCTGCATTGATTGGCCGTAAGGATTGTTATTTGGTTGTTGCATTCCATATCCAGTCGCTGTCTGTTGGAACGGCGGTGCACCTGTGAGCTGATTACCCAAGAATGGATTGTTGCCGGTGCGCGCTTGCTCCAATCGCTTGTCCATGCCGTGACCTGCAGAATTGACGAACACTCCAGGGGCCGTATGTTGAGCGGGGATACGCAGATCGCCCACGTTGCCGAAGGTATCCTGGCCATCTCCCTCGGCAAGGAGCGTATTGAGACGGGCATGGTGGGGGTTCTGGGCAATGCCTGTGTTGGTCTGCTGCAATGACTGTTGTTGTTGTTGCTGTTGCATCGGGGGAGCTTGATAATTCATGATTGGGTTATTGGAGGTTTGGGTCGTGAATTGCGTAGCCGTACGCTGCTCTGCTAATGTATTGAGAGAAGGGGGGCCGGTAGTTCGCGAAGCACTATTGTTCTGACGGTGCAAGGCAAACGGGTTGTTGGAGCCTGTTGGCTGAGGCTTAATGGCATCGGCAGACTGCGGCCGCTGGGCCCATGGGTTGTTGTTACCGGGGGACAAGAAATTGTTCTGTGGCACTTGTTGTGGTTGCTGCTGTTGCTGCTGACCAAACGTGCTATAAGGATTATTGTTCTGAAATGCGGTCTGCTGTGGCTGAACAGTGTGCTGCATCTGAAGAGCGGTAGCTTGAGGTTGTAGGTAGCCCTGCATTGGCTGTCCAAACTGACCATATCCGGTTGCCTGAGGTTGCTGATAACCAAAACCATAGCCGTTTTGTTGCGCAGTCGGCTGAGCCGTCATGCCGGTGGGCTGTGCGTACTGCTGATTCAAAAAGCCGGTGGTCATGGGCTGCTGCTGGTCCACAGGGTTGCCAAACCAGTCAACAGCGGGCTGTTGTTGGTACCCTTGGTTCCATCCTGTAGGTTGCGGCTGGGCTGGCTGAATCGGCGCAGGAGTATCATCGAAGAGCGATGCGGCGTTGCTCTCCTCTAACTCACGTCGTCGCAACCCCTCTTCCTCCTTGCTCAACTTGATGGCCTTGGCTAACTCGTCATCGTCTGTTTCGACAGCGGTCTGCCTCTGACGACGTCTTCGCTCCTCCTCAGCTTCAGCTTTGCTAGCCTCAATTGCCAAACGGTACTCAGTATCGTCGTCATCGGTTCTGTGATTGTCTGCCCTGCGCCTGTGCCTGTCGTCAAGATCGAGGCCGCCTCCGAAGCCGGTCATGTCATCGTCTAGGCCGCGCACTCTTGATTTCCAAGCCCTTCTATCATTGCGTTCGCTTCTCAGGCGCTCCTCGTCAAGAATCAGGGAGGTAAGCTCCTTAGCGGATACACGCACTAGATTGAAGTTAATGCACTGCAAGCATCAGGGCATTGTTCGCGGGATGTTGCACATACCATTTTGACCAACATCTGCTCCGTTCTCATCAACGTATTGGAATTCACGAAGGGTTTTAATGATGTAAACGTTCTTTCTCGCCCATGTGACGCAGGACTCTGCACCTTCGTGCAGACAGTAATCCAAGACCTTGAGAGACTTGAGGACGTGACGCCAGTTCTTTCCTTTGTCGTTTAAGCGTTTGTCCAGCATATCCATGATTTCGTAGAAATTCGCGGCACTGAAAGGAGGCTTGGGTCAGTCTGATTTGCACGGACTGATATGAAAGGGTGGAATAGCAAATGCATGAGGCATACCTTTCAAAGGTCATGGCAGCGATTTCAGCCATGTCGTTGCCGGCAGGGCCCCATGGGTCGTTACTTGTCGCTGTGATAAGAGCAGCAGTGTCAGCCGACGAGAAAGAGAGAAACGGACAACGACAACGCCCTGTGAAATGAGCAGGGCACACATACCATCGCGGACCTTCTTCTGGGCTGCGGAATAGCCCTTGGTGACGTTCTTGACGCTTCTGACGACACCCATCGTGGCGAGTGTGCAGGTGAAAGGGGAGGCAGATGGAGCTGGTCGGAAATCGGGGGGGGGAACAGTAAGATGGTAAGTAAAGGATACCAGAATACCAGTGAAGAATGATGCGACGGCAAGGCCCCTTTAGCTCCACCTTGCTCGTCGCGGCTATACCGATGTCACCGTTCTCGACCCCAATACCATGCCATCTGCTATCTCCGCAGGCAATGACGTTAACAAGATTGCGTCTGAAGGTTAGTGTGCAGTGCTCTGCGTATAGTTTTCTGTGCATCAATTGATCACGGATACAGGCAAGTGGCTCGAGGGAGACGACATTGACTCCGTCCACAGCTCTGTGTCCTACCTTGCCGGCAAGGGCTGGATGAACGACCCCGTTTTCAAGCCTTACTATCATGATACCGGCTACGTCGTCTCCGCCTCCTCCCCAGAGGCTTACGAGAGAATCAAGAAGAAGGAGGCTGATCCTCGTGCGGTCAAGCTTGAGACCGCTGAAGATTTCCGCAAGACAATGCCCAAGGGCGTCTTGACCGGTGACTTCCTCAACTATACCGGTTTCTGGCAAGAGAAGGGTGCTGGCTGGGTGCACGCCCGCAAGGCTATGATGTCATGTTACAATGAGGCCAAGAGACTCGGTGTCAAGTACATTACCGGATCTCCTCAGGGTGCCGTTATCAGCCTCATCAATTCTGGATCTGATATTCTTGGTGCTAAGACCGCTGATGGCAAGGAGCACCGTGCTGACCGTACCATCCTCTGCGCTGGTGCCGGTGCCAACCAGCTCCTCGAATTCAAGAACCAGCTCCGTCCCACTGCCTGGACACTCGCCCATATCAAGATGACGCCAGAGGAGGTCAAGCTTTACAAGAACCTCCCTGTCCTTTTCAATGTCGAGAAAGGTTTCTTCATGGAGCCTGATGAGGATAACCATGAGTTGAAGATGTGTGATGAGCATCCAGGATACTGCAATTGGGAACCAGCTTTGCCCGGCCAGAAATGGCCTCAATCCGTTCCTGTTGCCAAGCACCAGATCCCCGTCGCTTCTGAGCGTCGTATGCGTGATTTCTTGCGTGATATCATGCCTCAATTGGCTGATCGACCATTCTGTTTCGCTCGCGTTTGCTGGTGTGCCGACACGCGCGACAGAGGCTTCCTCATTTCCAAGCACCCCGATTATACTTCCCTTGTCTTGGGATCCGGTGACGCTGGTCATGGATATTCCATGATCCCCGCCATCGGCGGCCTCATCTCTGACTGCATGGAAGGAACCATGGACCCCAGATTCGCTAAGGCGTACAGATGGCGTCCCGAGACCACTCAGGAGTGGTGGGGTGATGAGCTCTGTGACAGATGGGGAGCCGGCAACAAGGTTCTTGACTTGAAGAAGGATATTGCGGAAGAAGGCTGGACCGACTGTCCCCAGAAGGCTGCCCCTACCTCGAAGTTGTAAGAGGACCTCCACCTTCTAGATGCTGTTTGGTAGTATCTGATGGGTCTGCAAATAGGTCAACCTATCCATCGACGTCAAACGGAAAGACTTCCTTGCCCATATGTGAAAAGGAGGCCTACACCGCTGATCATCAGCCCCTTTCGACCATGGCTGGACAGCAAAATCCCCTGTCTCAGTCTCCAATCAGGAGATTGACGAGGCGTGCTATGTCCTGCATTGTCACTGTTTTTATTATGTTCATCTTCCAGATGCTCTGGCTCTCGTTTTGCAAGACTCACTAAAGAGTGTAACATGCTTTACGAATGCATGCCGAATTCTTCCTTTGCTTGCGGGCTCCTCACACATACTGGCAAGCCGTTACATTTTGTAAATATACATAAAATTTTTATCAACGCTTGAAAGGAAAAATGAATAAAAGGATCCCCAATCAAAGATGGTCCGCTGTATGAAGGAGACTGGAAAGATCTATGGCTTCGTGCATGCCTTCATAAAGGTCAGGATATTCACGTATTGAGTCGTCGACCGGGCCGCCTCAGTGGTTGATCTTCACATTCTTAAACGTGACAGCATTCTCCTTAATAGCTGTCTCAACAGGCAGTCTCTCCATACTGCTTGCGCCGAAGAAACCATGAACGCCCTTTGTCCGCGTGAGAACAAACTCGGCATCCTGTGGCGTCGCAATAGGTCCTCCGTGGCAGATGACGATGATGTCAGGGTTGACCTTAGCAGCAGCATCGCGGATCTTCTGAACGAAGGAGACGGCATCCTCAATAGTCATCGCTGTCTTCGCGCCAATATTCCCAGAAGTCGTCAAGCCAGCATGTGCAACGAGGACATCAGCACCAGCGCGGGTCATCTTCACTGCATCGTCCTCGCTGAAGACGTAAGGGGTCGTAAGAAGGTCGAGCTCGTGTGCTAATCTGATCATCTCGACTTCCTTGTCGTATCCCATGCCTGTTTCTTCGAGGTTTGCACGGAAATTCCCATCAATAAGGCCGACGGTAGGAAAGTTCTGGACACCGCAGAAGCCGATGTCTTTGATCTGTCGCAGGAATCGAGACATATCTCTGAAGGGGTCTGTACCACAGACACCAGCGAGAACCCCTGTCTTCTGCACAACGGGCAGGACTTCCTTGGCCTGAATGTAAAGCACATCATTAGTGGCCGCTGCACGCTAGGTTATTGAGCCCTTAGTCCTTAACATACCATGTCAACGACGATCTGGTTGGCGTCGCCGTACGGCATTAGGCCTGCTAGCGAGCCACGCCCGGCCATTCGGAATCGCCCAGAGTTGTAGATGATGATCAGATCACATCCTCCTTCCTCAACGCCCTTTGCAGAGAGGCCAATTCCTGGGGTCACAAGTCAGTCAAACGCTCTGCAATGCATCACAGCCCTATATCTCTGGCAATGCAGCTTACCGGCTCCAGCACCTACGATGACCCCTTTATCAGCGACGACCTTCCGCAGATGGTCCAACACCTCCTTTCGCGAGCTTGGTGCAGGCATTTTTCCAATGGCTTGCGGTGTACAACTTCAGTATTGAACGATTGTGCTCGACTTTGTTGTTTGCGATTGAGAAATGAAGATTCGCAAGAAGATTATCTGCTAATCGAGGGGCTCATACACGACCCCGCCGCTCTGATGACGACCGCTGATGACGTTGTGAGTGACTCCGGTAAGCACGGCTTGTCCGGTGGGTAAGGGTGCTGTATTTTGATGAAGCGAAGAATATTGATGAACTTCATAGATTCAATTACATCTCCCAAAACTGGTTGATTTCCAGAGTTACGCACACAACTTGAGGCAGTAAGATGAGTTCCAGTACACTTTTGATACTGGGCCTGGTTATTTTGGTAAGAAATCATGCCTGTTCTGCCGCTTGATAGTGGCATGGCTGTGGTTGACATATATAGGGTCTTTCTTGGTCCGAGATGCTCAATTGGAAACAATCGACGACGACGATTATATGCCTCAATTGAATCACTGAACGATCTCGCCTTTGGTCATACCAGAACACCGTTAGTTGCCATGCCTTCACCCCAGATACTGGTCATTGGCACTTGCGACACCAAGCTCAATGAGCTCCTTTTCCTGAGGAAACGCATTCTCGAGCGCGGAAATTGCGATGTTATTCTCCTCGATATGGGCCGCACGCCAGTGCTGCATGAAGCAATCACCACCGGCTGTGAAGAGCTATCCAATTATCTGCCCCTTCCTTCGGGAGCGAGGGATATCGCCGGTGATATGAGTCGCAAAGACTACATTGACCATATCATCAAATGCACTCGAAAATACGTTGAGCAGCTCAGAGATTCCAAGGGCGTCAATGGCGTTGTATCAATTGGTGGCTCCTGTGGAACATCGCTCGCTGCAGCTGTCATGAAGACCAGCTTCCCCGTTGGCTTTCCCAAGTTGATTGTATCGACTGTTGCCAGTGGCGATGTGGCTCCTTTCATAGGAGATACGGATATCACTATGATGTACAGCGTCGTCGACATCTCAGGGTACAATCGCATCCTCAACCAGGTGCTGGCCAATGCAGCTGGGGCGATAGACGGCATGGTAACGGCAAATGCAAGACATGTCGAAGAGGCACACAAGGAGAAAAAGAAAAAGAAAACGATTGCAACCACGATGTTCGGTCTCACTACGCCGTGCGTTGAGAAGATGCGAGAGTATCTAGAAGAGTTCTACGAGTGCGAGGTGATCATCTTTCACGCTACAGGATCAGGGGGGCGAGCAATGGAACGGCTCGTCAAAGACGGTCTCGTGGATGCCGTTGCCGACGTGACTACCACAGAGGTTGCCGATGAGATTGCAGGGGGTATATTCCCAGGAGGACCCCAGAGGCTGTCGGCAGCAGCGGAAGCAGGAATCCCCCAGATCATCAGTCTGGGAGCCTGCGACATGGTGAATTTTGGTGCAAAGGAGACAGTCCCAGACAAATTCAGAAGCAGGCTGCTTCACGAGCACAATCCTGCCATCACATTGATGCGAACAGAGCCAGAGGAGTGCCGACAGATGGGAGAGTTCATAGCTAGCCAACTGCGCAATCACGCCAAGGACCCGTCAAAGATCAAAGTGCTGATACCGGAAAAGGGAGTCAGCAAGCTAGCAGTCTCTGACGGCCCATTCCATGATCTGAATGCCGACGAGGCGTTGTTTTCGAGCATTGAAAAGGGGCTGCAGTCATCCCAGATAGCCGTTGAGAGACACCCCAGGGACATCAACGACCCCGACTTCGCAGTCACTCTAGCAAAGGAACTCATTTCGCTCATTGAGCAGCAATAGATGACCAAAGCGAATGCACCTTTTATCATCATCATCTCTTATTTGCCCCGATTTGCCCCCTTTAGGCCCCCCTTTCCTGTAGACTCGTCAAAGCGAACGTTTGGCCGGAACAACCGCGGGCCCGCATCTACCAATTTTTTTTTTCTGCTGCGAAATTTCGCTGTCCGCACCCCACACCAGGTTTGGCTGAAACCTCCCGCATCTCGTCGTGGACCTCAAATATTCATTCTTCCCTCCTTTACTCTCATCCTCTTCTTCTCTCGATTCCATATCAACCCTCATCTCCTCCTCCAGGTCTTATTGTGAGTGCTTGTTACTCAATCTTATCGCCATACCAAGTGGTCGCCACTCTATATCATCGCCGAACAGCCTGCTAACGAGATCCCGGACGGTCCTCGCCATAGATTTTTCTCCCTTCTATCCCTTTTTGATTTTTCAATTATATCAAAATGGCTGCTCCCGCTCACAAGTTCAAGGTCGCGGACATCGTAAGTCATCTCTATCGACGAGGGGACGTTGAACTTCATGCTCGATGCTGACAATCGCTCTCTATAGTCCTTGGCCGCCTTCGGCCGCCGCGAGATTGACCTCGCCGAAATTGAGATGCCTGGTTTGATGGCTACCCGCACCAAGTATGCTGCTGATCAGCCTCTCAAGGGTGCCCATATTGCTGGTTGTCTTCACATGAGTATGCCTTCCACCATCCATAAGTGACAAGAATCAAGGTCGAATCGTGCTAACTGAATGATAGCCATCCAAACCGCCGTCTTGATCGAGACCCTCGTTGCCCTCGGTGCCGAGGTCACCTGGTCGAGCTGCAACATCTTCTCTACCCAGGATCACGCTGCTGCTGCCATTGCTGCTGCTGGCGTTCCTGTGTATGTTCCACCTGTTCCCTCATGTCGTTGATTGCTCAAATGCTAACAGCTGGTATAGCTTCGCCTGGAAGGGTGAGACCGAGGAGGAGTACGAGTGGTGTATTGAGCAGCAGCTCCACGCTTTCAAGGATGGCCAGTCCCTCAACCTCATCCTTGATGACGGTGGTGACCTTACCACCATGGTCCACAAGAAGTACCCTGAGATGCTCAAGGGCTGCTACGGTCTCTCCGAGGAGACCACCACTGGTGTCCACCACCTCTACAGAATGTTGAGAAACAAGGAATTGCTTGTCCCCGCTATCAACGTCAACGACTCCGTCACCAAGTCCAAGTTCGACAACCTTTACGGCTGCCGTGAGTCTCTCGTCGACGGTATCAAGCGTGCCACCGATGTCATGATCGCTGGCAAGGTCGCCGTTGTCGCTGGTTACGGTGATGTCGGCAAGGGCTGTGCCCAGGCCCTTCACAGCATGGGTGCTCGCGTCCTCGTCACTGAGATTGACCCCATCAACGCTCTCCAGGCTGCTGTCTCCGGTTTCCAGGTCACCACCATGGAGGAGGCTGCTCCCCTTGGTCAGATCTTCGTCACCACCACTGGCTGCCGTGACATCTTGACCGCCCAGCACTTCGAGGTCATGAAGAACGACGCCATCGTCTGCAACATCGGTCACTTCGATATCGAGATTGACGTTGCCTGGTTGAAGGCCAACGCCAAGTCCGTCCAGAACATCAAGCCCCAGGTCGACCGTTTCTTGATGCCTAGCGGCCGCCACATCATCCTTCTCGCCGAGGGCCGTCTTGTCAACTTGGGCTGTGCCACTGGCCACTCCTCCTTCGTCATGTCATGCTCCTTCACCAACCAGGTCCTTGCTCAGATCTCCCTCTTCAAGGCCGAGGACGCTGCTTTCCGTCAGAAGTACGTTGAGTTCGGTACTAGCGGCAAGTTGGACGTCGGTGTCTATGTCCTCCCCAAGACTCTTGACGAGCAGGTCGCTTCTCTCCATCTCGACCACGTCAACGCTAAGTTGTCCAAGCTCACACCTGTCCAGGCTGAGTACCTCGGCTTGGATGTCAACGGTCCTTTCAAGGGTGACATCTACCGTTACTAATTTGTGTCACCACCACCACCACCAACAACAGTAACACCAATACGCATCTAAGTTTTCATTTGATTATCTCATACCCTTGATTTCTTTTGTTTCTGCCTTCAACAATTCATGATGAGTGTGCTGGCGTCGCTCAGATAAAAAGAAAAGTTTCGCATTGAGAAATTTAACATTTCGATGTATTTATCCATCAACGGCTAGAACCGCTTAACGGCACATTCATTCTTCAAAACAGTTGGTTTCAGTAATGATCAATGTCTTTTCCTTCATGCTTTCTTCATGTGCCAAAGGTGTCTGATGAAATCTCCCTCAAACGATGGTAGTCCAAATTCATCTTCGATTGCGAACATGATTCTATATGGCATAGACATAAGGGAGATGATCGTAATGTACAAATTTATAGGTGCCTCAGCATATACACACCAGCAATCTGGCAAAAATTAAACCATGATGACCGAGTCAAAAAGACAAATGCAGAAAAGCAGAAGGATATCGAGCAAAGAAAAACAAAAGGAAAAAAAAAAAAAAAACAATCGCATCGTATGATGTCGCAAACCCCCTCAGGGTTGGACTGAAGGTCTCGACCACTTCCCTCGAGCCCTCAATCTCAAACCAAAGATGTAGAAGAGATAAGGGATCGGAATGAGCGCACACGATATGAAACCCAGAAGACTCGATGCCCAATCCACACCCATTCCATGAGCCATCGCGCGCGCAAAGAGTGGGAAAGCAGCAGCGAAACAGCTGCGCAAGAATGTATTCGCAGCGATGGCCGACGCCGAGTTTTTCGGGAATGTGTCAATAAGATAATTGATGGCAGCCTGGAAAATCGTGAAGAACCCCAGACCCATACAAGATGCACCGACGCACGAGGCGATCCAGTGGATGTGTGGTTTTGAGGTCCATCCAAAAATGAAATTGCCTGCCGCGAAGAAAACACTGCCAAGCATCATGGGTGGCAGCCGAGCTTCTGGGACTGGCCTGTTGTTGTTGGCTCGGAAGCGACTGATGTAGAACTTCTGGTTGTACAGATTTATCGCGGCACCGAAGAGGATGCCAATGAAGAGGGCAAGGAAGGGGAGCTGTCCGACTAGTTGACCCCAGCCACGGATTTCCTGAAAGACGATTGGGAAGTATGCAAGGTTGAGGTATAGAATACCATAAACGAACGAGGCATAGCAGGCCACTAGGACGCAGATGGGAGTACTGAGCAGAGCAAATGGTACCACAAGATACTTGTTTGCCAATTCGCCCATACTGACATCCCATTCCTCGTGGAGAGCGTGGAGTGCCCAATTGCCGGTCTCAAATCGTAATGTTTGGGCTTTCTTGACGAGAAGTGTCGGCGGATATGATTCATCGACGATCAAAACATCAAGTATCAGGAAAAAGAACTGCATAATTCCAGTAATCTGCAGAAGTAAAGTCGTCAGTATGATACACCGCATGAGAAAGCTTCAAACTTGATGCTATTGAGAAACATACATATTCAGTCCATCGCCAGCCGAGATAACTCTGCACAATCGCGCCACCGGCAATTGGACCTAATATAGGACCACCAACAACAGCCATGGCATAGCCGACGATTGCTGCACCTCGGTGTTCAGGGGCCCAGATATCACCTAGGACGCCTCCTGTATTCGTGACGGGAGCCGAAGCAAAGAAACCACAGAAGAACCGAGTGATTTCCAGCGTTTGAATGTCTTTTGCAGTTGCAGAGCCGAAACTGAAAATGGCAGCGATGAAGTACGGTATGAGCACCGCAGGTTTTCGTCCATACATCTCAGATATGGGAGCCCATATTAGAGGCCCAATACCAAATCCTGCTAGTAAAAGACTTGTTCCTAGCTCCGCCACTTCATTGCCAATACCAAACTCCTTTTCTATTTGTGGTGCACCGGCCGCATAACTAAGTACCAATAGGTCAGATTTGCATGTACATATTTTGATGTTATGCAGAAGATAGTTCGGTTCTCAACTTACATCGCGGAAGCCCACGTTGCACCTGTAAAATGAAATTAGATGATACTCATGAACACTAACGCTGAACGCTTTCAGGAGGGACAACGCTGCAACTTACCCATAGTTGTCAATCCGTACAGGATAGTGGTAATGCACTTCTTGCGAAATGGCCAGTTGAGGGGTTTGTATGGATCATCTGGCCCATCGAAATCGACAATGACATCGTCACTAGTCTTTACACTCGCGAGAGGATGCGTAAAGGGGGCATTCTGCCTGGGATCTCTTGAGCGGATGGTCGACAAGACTCTCGAGGTCTGTCTGCTCGCAGTCTCAAGAAGTGAATCCGTTCTCGTCAAATTCGTTGCTTGACGAGATAGAGTATTCTTAAGAGACAGGTTCTCGTCGTTGTACTGCTTCTCATACTCGATTTCCGTGCGCTCTCGAATGCCAGAATTTATGCTCGCTCTTCGATCAGCAGCAGGAACGCCAAGGGAAGTAGATATTGAACGTGACGATGACGGCGACGATGTTGTCCCGGGAGATGATCGACTCGGTGTCGTAGTTTCTGGAGTATGGCCCGGCATCCCCTGCCCTTTTTCAAGATCGGCAGGATGGCCATCCGAAGGAACATTGTCTTTTGCCATGCTCGACAATACTTCGCAACGAAATTTCCCGGTGGCACCGTTTAGATTGACTTGCGCATAGAAGGACTCTTTCTTTCCCTTTAAATCTTCTCAATACCCAAGATATCCAGTCGATAATTGAAAAAGCAATTCAATAATGCGGTGAAGAACGCTCAAAGGTGGTGACGGTAAGGAGATGCGCTGGACACGGGTGACTATCGTCTCAAAGGAAGGACGACTTTTTCGAAGAACCTTGTTGGCCGATGACGATCAAACTATGGTGCCGCTCGCCCGGTCCCAGCACCAAACACCAAACGGGACCCCCTTTTCAACAACAGATACCGTATAGTAGAGAGAATTTTTCTACAGTGCAAATTCAGTGTTGTAGAATTAAGAGCGCCTTTCAATATATTGAACTACAGAGACAGAATGCTTGGTTTATTTTTTTTGAGGGAGAAATAATTGTTCAAAGTCAGGGCATTTTGTATGTATGGGCCAAAAAAAATGTCGCCAAGAGGGCGGCAGAATCAGAGCGATGAGGACGGTGAGCGGCAATCAGACCCACTTCTCCGGTCGATCGAAGGGCAAAATGCCGCTATACCTCTTTAGGAC
>JAGYIB010000177.1:0-13655 GCA_024244615.1 Ascosphaera pollenicola | reverse complement strand
TCGCCGACCAGCTCTCTCAGCGCCTTGACGTCTTTGAGGTGCTGCTTGATCTCGGCCAGGGGTCTAAAGCCACACAGCACAGCAGTGAAAAACAGGGGTACGAAGTTTTGCTACGAACTTTGGACATGGTATTTGCAGCGCAAATCTATAAAATTGCGATGATAGAGCCACCTCTTCCAGAAATGGAGTCAGATGTCCAAGTTTTGATGAAACGCGCCGCAGACCTAGTTATAATGCTAACATACAGCGAGCCAGGCCAGAAAGACCTGGATGACGTGCTGAAAGACACTGGAGTGACAGTACTCCGTGAGTCAGGGATCCGAAACGATCATCCTTACGCCGGTGCTTTGGTCACACTTCTAGTTCTCGGAAGGAACTTTAAATGGCTGACCGCTGCTGTGCAGCATATGATGCTCTCACGGTTCTTGCCGAGTACGGCTGATAGATTTGAAGTTTTGAACCTCGAGCGTGGTTGGCGTCTATTGCTGTCCACGCTGCCGTTCACAAGCTTTGATGAAAAGGGAACAATGGAGCCTGACTACGATTGCAAAGAAATTCTCGGTCAGTGGCCCATCGTCATAGAACTTTTAGCTCCAGTCTTCTCAGCTTATGAGGATGAGGTCTTCGTGAGAGCTTTGGACGGATATTGCAGAGTTCTATTTTGTCGTTGCTTTCATATCATAACATACTGGAAATGGCAGAGCTGGCAAGACATTCTGCAGTATCTTTTCAAATTCTTTTCGACAAGGAAACTTCGCAATCTGCCCAGTGAAGGTTTGTGTGGTTCTCCCGCATTTCTGACTCAGCTGGAGAAGACACCGACACTACAGGTTGAGGTTCGTGATAGCACTTTTCATGTCTTCTTGAAGATTATTGGGGTTAGTTGGCATCATATGGCGAAGGTTTATGACCAGCAAAAACTGCAGAACTTCGCACGTCGATTGATTCCATTACACGAGAGGCAATTTCCTAAGGACGAGTCGCTGAATCAGCAAGATCTGGACGAATTGCGAAACCACCATGATCTCCTGAGTACCTTATATTGGGCAATCCCAGAGAAGTTCCGATTCCGAGTAGCAACAATAAGGTGGCTCGTTCAGCCGTTGAACTCACACACCGAGGCTTCCCTTATCAACATCAATTCCTGGCTACGGCTGACCCGGTTCAAGTTATCAACCGATGAAGATATCTCGGGCCTTACGCCATTTACCGATTGGCATAGTGCTTTCACGAAAGACATGCTGAAGCTACATGCCCTTGCCAGAACGGAGATTGAGGCGCAAGCCGTGGGGAATAATCGGTTCTCGAGAGAGCTTCTTGACTCTGTTATCGAGGAGAACCAAAAGCAGATCGAGACACTTCTTGGAACGACACTGATCAACATGGCATTGGCACTCCGGGCCGCACCTTCAATAGACCACGCAAGAGCAATTCTTCAGGGATTCCCATTGGTAGAGCTTCTTGATCGCTTTCACGCTATCAATTGGCGGTCGAGCACTGTTGTCTGTCAAGTCTTGGATATAATCTTAGCCTTCACTGCAACCGAGACATGCCAGACTACCTCACAGCGTCAAGCACCTATCGTGATAGACAAAAACGATGAGAGCCAGGAAGAATATGGCGACTGGTCCGCCTTTGCCGAACTCTCAAATGAAGACCTTGTCACACCTGGTCCGGGAATTCATTTCCTGAATGATACTGTAAGACCTGTCGTCTTACGACTCGCCTCTCGATATTTTGGAGATGACAGGTCATCAGTTGAACCGGTCCTTTACAGAATAATTGATTGCTGGGTGGCAGTGGCTTTGCTCCTTGTGCGATACGGTCTTCGTGGATGGAGCACCCAACTGAATCAGTACAACCCCGAATCGTGGACCTCGCTGCCATGGACTGATCGTACTCGCAAGTTAACCCCTTATGTTCTGGCTCGATTGATAGAGGCGGATCATTCTGTGTACACCCAGTGCAAACAGGAGATACTCAAACACTGGATATCATGCATCGTTGAAAGAGGGTCCGTTTTAATACATCAGCATTCACTAACATCTGCCTTGCTTAACGTTGACCGCCGGAGTCCACTATTGACAAACCTGCCCTTCTCCCGAGTGGGAACGGAGTCCTATGCAATTGCACTGGATGAGTTTAGCCAGCGAAGACTGTCCTTGATCTCAAGTGTTTTGTCGAACATGCGCGAACATGTCACAAGCCTTTATCAAAATAAGTCTCCAGATTATCAGACCGTCAATGAATCATACCGGGAACTTGTTGAAACTCTCATGCGCGTCATGAAGTCGAATTATCAGGAACTGGGCCAAGGAAACCAATACGTACAAGGCCAATATGTCGGCTTTGTACACAGTGTTATCGGGTTTTTGCAGCAACATGTGCAGCAGATATGTCCTCTTGATAATTTCTTCACCGATCCGAAGGCATTTCCACTGCCGGCGGATGACCCAAGCTATATAGCCGCGAAGCTATTGAGCTATGAAGTCCGGCTCACCGACGAGAAGATTGGTATGCAGCTTGTGACTTTCATTCAGAGCGTGTCCGAAAGGGCTGCAGTCGACGGACAGCAGACTCATTTTGTGGACCAGCTTTATACAGCTGTGTCTCGATCGCTGGAGAGAACAAGGACAGGGAAACCTACGATGTTGGACATCATTGTCACTTGCGTCCTACCAGGGTACATGGAAGCGTCCTTGAAGAATCCGGTGGCATGGCTGTTAGCCAGACCTTTCTTACAGTCATTGACAAGGACCTTCAACGACATGCTTCTGCATGTGAACGTCTATGACCAGGATGATGTTTCTTCCACAATCTGGACCCTTTCATTCTTTTTCTCTGAACTTGACCAATCCTTGCGCTTGCTCGTCGATCACCCTGGTCTACTCGACGAGCCCCGCATTTTGGTGACCATGGTTTCCTATTTGGAGACAATCATGGCTTCAGTACCTGCAATCGACTACATCGCGCGATCGACGTCTGATGCGCAAGTCCTTGTGTCCTACGTGCAAGTATTTAATCAGATGGCCCTCTTCGCATACTCTTGCCTGTCAGATCCCGCGACCGCATGGGCACCTGACTTGCTTGATCTAGACGGTGGCCGTTCCAACGCAACGCCAGCAATTCTCTTGATGCTCCGTGAGTTTGCAACAAATGAACTCGATTCATGGCTAAAAAGTACCTGGTCCCACCGCGGGGGTAGATATTATGTACGACAGGGGCCACGATGGGAAGAAGTTGTGGTCAACCCTGATTGTCTGTCATTGGACGTTGTGAGGCCGGCATTCGTCCAGACTGTAAAAACATTTTGCTCAATTATTTCGCTTTACGAGACGTTTAATACCCATTTGAAGACAGATCGGCCGTGATAATCCTTGAAGTATTCTGTCAATTGTGCAATTTTCCTTCTTATCTCCTTGTCCTTACGGCAATGCCTCCTATTGTATGTTACCCCTGACAGTGCCCGTAGAACAAACAGCACGAAGACTACATAGCGCAGGCGGGGGCGGGGCCTGTCGCGCGGGAACGACGACGCAGAGAACGTGAAAAGTCCTCAGAGATGCCAGTCCGGCTAGGTTGCTAGTGTGGGCATTGCGGCCCCTTCGCGGCTCGACATCCCTCGAAATTGAGATCTTCATTGAGCAAGAAGGGGACGGCAAGTTGGCGGGAATTGCGGGCAGAGACAGGATCTTCCTCGACCCTCGTGATGGATGAGAAGCCACACGATATCTTCCGAAGGGTCACCCCATACTGACCTCTCCTCGAACGTCCTCCACGGCCCTTTAGCGTGTGAACCCTTGTCATCCCCCCGGTTCGTCACCTTGCTTGGTGCTTCTTTTCCCTTCCAGTCGAGGCGGAAGGGAAGTGTCACCTTACGTGGTTGGTGGAGCGATCCAACTGCACGACGTCTCTCAGGCCATATTTTTCACTATTTTCATTGCTTTTTTCAGCTTCAATGCCAGTTCGGAGAAAGCTTTGCGTTTGCTTCGATCAAGTTCCTGTAGACAGTCACCTGGCTTTCAACTGGGGTCTCAAGACACATATATAACTTGGTGAGCTTGCCTAACCTTGGCCGGTGAGAGCTCTGTGAAGCTTGAGTTCCATTCGCCACGAACCGGCATTTCTTTGTTTCGAGACCACTTGATTAATCATGGCGCTACTTCATCTAGATCCATCCACTCACGAGCTGTCGTCTCATTCTCTTTCTAGTCCGCCTAATCCATTTCTAGAGATACCCTTTATCCGCCGAAAATTAACGGCGATGACTATTGCAGAGAAGCGCCGCGCCGCTGCAAAGGAGGCGAGCCACTATATCTTCCAAGTCGTCAAGTCAGGCTGGAGCTATGACGCTCTAAGGCAATCTGAGGGACGTGATCGCGAGCACGAACCTCCTTCACATGTCCCACCTTCACAGGAACAATTAGACCGCGTTACAGAATGGAGAGACCGCGGGTGTGACTCCGCCAGCGACATTGAAGACGTCGACGAGGAAGAGGTCAAGAAGAAGCAGAAGAAGACCCGAACAAAATCCCGTGAAGAGAAAGTCCGACGTCAAAGTCAACTTGAGGCGGACATTGCTGCGGCAAGAAAGGCAAGAGATGTGGTTATTGCAGAAAGGAGGAGGCATAGACGGCAGATTGAGCTGGACGAAATGACATGGAATGAGGGTCTGAGGCTTTGGTCCTACCAACGCGATGCCTGGACAGGTGCAAAGCTACGCCATCAAACCGTCCAGCCCACAGAACCTGAGGAGAATCGTGCAGACATTGGCTCGGAGACATCTACACCGGTCACACCGGTTGACACGTTGGATGAAACCATCACCCATGATGGTAGCGTCTCTCAGACCGGCGAGAATCATGAACCTCACTACACGGTTCCTCGCAACACCGATGATGCAGACCATGCAGCTGATGAACCGATTGTGCCGGTCATGCGGCCTTATCTTCCCAAATCCAACCCTTTGGTTGCGTCCATCAAGCCGTCGTGCTATCCATCAATCTATACGAAGGTTGTCAAACAAGGCATGACTCCCGCCGTTCCCATAAATTTGTCGGACATGACCCAAGCCCTTGTTGAAGGATGGAGAAAGGATGGGGAATGGCCTCCTCCATCAACGGCGCCAATAATTGTCCCGCGCGCACCAAAGAAGGAAAAATCTAAGGACAAGGGCAACAGCAAGACTTATAGGCCATCTCCCCCAGCCGCGAGACGCTTGAGTGCTACCCTTACAGGCGCAGTCAAGAAGGCATGGAATTTTAGCATGCATCCCTCATATCATTTCCACTTGAAAAACCACAATGCAGCAGCAGCAAACAAGACAACAGCGATTGATGACAAGGAGCACGAGAAGGCGTCCGCAAAAGCTAGCCATGATGTCGGTCGAAAAAACAGCGACAGAAGACATAGTATTGCCAACCCTCTCGCACACCCCTTCAAACCCGACGATATGCATCCTCTTCAACCGGTTCATTCTGTTGCTTCTGACCCAGGGTCCTCGGTTCCGAGCAGTATGCCCGTTCTAAGTCCACATGCCCATGCACTGACATGAGCCTTTGCGGTTCTCGCATTCGATAATGACAACATACATTGCAACATACATCTCTCCTTATGCCATGGATTTTGGCCTCTTTGTCACATCTGCGCAATACTTTGACGTTCATACGTTTTCCGATTATCGAGCACTTCTGATCTACCTGCATACAACGTCGCTCCTCTTTCTGGTCATGCTAATCATAACTTGATAAATAGTATCCTCATCCGTATCACGTTTGCTGTGCAGAATCTTTGGAAATACTCCGAGGTCTCTTCTCTTTGTGGACCCTCATCAGTTTTTACGAGCGGATTATAATTCTCTTCGGCATTCACTAAGTGATGCATCATAATACCAATCCTGTTATCTTACCTCAGGGGCATCTCCCCTCCTTCTGCCGCGTGTCTACGCAATGGATATCAAGAATGCACGGTCACGTCATGACAAGGTAAAAGATTGACATAGTACCATTATGAAAACGTGGGGGATTCTGCGGGGGAATGGAGAACATCGTTGAATGTCCGTACGTGTTAATCAATTCTGGTTCAAAGCAAAGGGTGACGAAAACAAGATACAAGGGACCGAGAACCAAGAGACTTGACTGTACCATTGTACTTCTCAGATGACGACAGACATAATCGTGTCAAATCTTTCACATGTGCTCAGCAGTATATACAATAAGAGGAGAACAAAAAAAACAAATATACATATGATGCAAATCAGGCTTAAGGGAAGAAGGCAGGCGGCAACTTCGCTGCCGATTATGTCGTCCTGATGGAGCGATGCAAGCAGTCCTCGAAAGAATGGGCGATTAAAAGACTGCAAATTGCAGATGCAATGCTCTAAGATAGTCTGTGGCGAACCGAGTCTTCAGCTTCATAGCTATTTCCTCACACGTGCTGAATCTTTTTCCTCCTCTTCACTCACAGCAAATCCCCAACTGCGCGTCTTCTTTCTCTTAGATCTCTTGTCACCATATTTCTCATCGAACTTCTTGATTGCGGTGAGCGAAGACATGTCCTCGCTAATAGAAGCCGAGATTTCCTCCATTGCTTGTTCAAAATGCGTCGGCTGCAAGGTGCGGCGGGCAGGATATTTCGGTGTTGCCTCAGACTTGGGCTCTGCGACGGAAGACGATGTGTCGCCAGCCGACGTTGCTGTCGGCGGCGTTGAAGGAGTGGATGCGACAGAACCACCTACAACTGTTTGCGCAACATCCATTTCTTCCTTGACACATGCCAATGCAGCAGCAACGCACAAGTTCTTCAGATCAGATCCTGAATAGAATGGTGTTCGTTTTGCGAGATCTGCCAAGTCAATTCCTTCAGCAAGCTGTTCATCCTTTAGATGAATAGTGAGGATTTCCTTTCTGTCCTGTTCAGTAGGTAAATCGACTAGTAGCCGTCGTGGCAGTCTTCTTAAGACCGCATCATCCAGGTCAAATGGTCTATTTGTAGCAACCATGATGAAAGCAGACATGTCTTCCATTCCATCCCATTCGCGAAGGAATTGGTTGATGAGTTCTCTGTGAACCCCACCATTTGCTCCAGTAGTCCTCATGCCAAAAATCGCGTCTGCCTCATCAATGAACACGATACACGGGCTCAACTTCTTCGCGAGAGTAAAGATTGCTCTCACATTCTTCTCTCCTTCACCAACGTACATGTCATAAACATCGCTGCCGCTGATCTCGAGAACCGTTGCACCACTTTGTTTGGCAACTGCCTTTGCGAGCATGGTCTTTCCTGTTCCAGGGGGTCCGTAGAGGAGACAACCTGGTATTTTGTCCGTAGCTAAGACACCATATGTGAATGCGTCGGGCCTAATAAGTGAAAGGCTTGTCAACGTCTTCAACGTATCTTTCGTCTCGACAGGAACATGGACATCGCTGAATGTTGTTCGGATGTTTTTCGCGTCAACGACACCACCAAGAAGCTTTTGTTCATGGGTGTTGCATTTTTTATGTAACTCTTTGAGTTGTAACCTTCGCTGCTTTTCTGCCTGTTCCAACGCAGCCTTTCGGCCTTCTTCAGTGTCCATATTCTCTGTTGGCAGGGTTGTCAATACAGAGGAAGCGCTCTTGGCGCGTTTAGAGAGCCATTCATCTTTGAATGCGTCCACTTGCTCGCTGATCTCGAGGGCTTTCGTGATGTCTCCGACCTCCATTTTTGCATCAGCACCTCTTTGAGCGTACAAGCCTAGAGCAATGCCAGCGATCTTGTGGACTTTCCTATATGTCCAGAAGCCATCCGATATTTTCAATTCCTTGAGAAGGTCCTCGTTTAAGCCCATGTTCGCATCAGATATGAGTGTTTCATCGATTGCTGACGCTTTTAGGCCGGCCATTAGTTGTGTCCTTAGATGTCGCAAATTGATCCCCTTGACTCGAGTCTTTTCGTCCTCCAAGAGTACTTTATCAACCTCGTCCTTAGGCATGTCAGGCACGACCATTACCGTCCGTCGGAAGTTGCCCTGGTGCGGATAACAGCTGAAATGAAGGCCGTGCTCAATGTTCCGCGCATAAGCCTTGCCGGTTCCCAGAGTCTCATCACCAACTGTAGGTGAACTTGTCGGGACCAAAACCACTCTTTCTCCAGATAACCGACGAGAGTGAATTTGCTTCTCTAATGTTGCAAGGAATGTTTTGCCCTCGATGGTTTCGGCTATATTATCATAGTCTTGAATCTGTATGACTAGACCTCTGCTGGACTTCGGGGAAGGATTTGTGGTTTGTTTTGACACTGCCTCGCTTGCTGCGATCTCTGCATCTGTGGGCCGTCCTGACGTTTCAAATGCAAGAGCAGCATTGACGACTTGGGATATAACTTTTGACATCATAGAATTCGGGTCAACTCCAATCTTGTCCGAAGAGAAGATGCTGTGTCCAGGGAATCCACCAGGTCCCATGCCAGGCGCATTGCCATTACCAGGCTTAAATAACGGGAGGATCTTGAGGAAGTTGGGCAAGTTGCTTCTCGAGCCGGGTGTAATTTCCATGATATCTTCGCCTGATTCTGTGTCATTCTCGTCGATATCTTCGGCATCATCATTGTCATCGCGGTTTATGTTGGCATCGGTAAAGGAGTTGGGGTCAGGTCTGTAAACATTATATCCAAGCCATGCTATACCGTTCATCGACATGTCATTCGCTAGTAAAGTGGAATGAGGTGGGGAATTATTGTTGAAAGGCTGGGGTTGTTTGGAGTCGGCGGCAATAATATGGTTGAACAGTTCGGCAATGTCGTCCGCGTTGAGGGTAAGAAGATTTGCGTCCTGGTCAAGTGCAAGTTTGCGAAGCACATGGTCAAGAAAAGTGGTGCCATTCTCTCCAGGGTAGTGAAGCGTTAGGTTGGACATTGCCTGCAATGGATTCGTAATTCCAGGTTGAGGTTGGAGATTCAGAGAAGAACTCAACATGGAGTGAAGTTCTGTGTAAAGCGCAGGATGCATTGTATACCGGGAGTGCTGGAAGGATTCCGAGAAAGAATCATTGTCTTCAGCTGGTGCTCGCTTGACGCTGACTTGTGCTTGAGCCGGGCTTTGCCTCAAGTTATCAGGCGAGAGAAGATATCGACTATAGAACCGGTCAGGTAGCTTTGGCGACTTTGCCATGCCCCAGTCTGAGTCAAGGGAATACTTTTTCCAGGCACCGTTTGCATCGGGATCGCGTGCAAGGAAGAAAGGGCCATCACCACCTTCCTCGTCATCATCTGGATTTCGCGCGGTGCTGCGAGCCCCGGAAGAGAGTCTCCTTCGTCCACGTAGCGCTCTTCTAGATGCAGACCCGTAAGGCCTGAAGTCGGGGTCCAAAGCATCTTGGAACGTTGGTCGCAAGCCATTGCTAGTATCCTCGCGCGCAATATTGATGCTATTGGTAGACGTATCGCCGTCAGCTTCCTCGGTGACTCTTTGCTCTTCCTCTGTTTCAAGGCGTTCGAAGGGTGACCATGCTGAGGACGACGGCGAGTTTTTTGAGGATGATAGGACTGACGTTGAAGTCAGGAACGACCTGGCAGTAGCGCGAGTGTTCACGCTATGTACTGCATTTCTTGTGTGAGCTCTTATGCGAGCTGGCGCATAGACGTGTGGTAGTCTGGGCAATGTCGTCGATAGAGCTGCGGCGGCGCGATTGACAGGGAGGACGGAGCCGGAGAGCAAGCGGCATTGCATTGCAAGACTGATTTCGGAAACACAACGTAGCAGCGAGTAATGGGAGCCGAGAAGGCTATGGTGGGTTGATGCGCAAGCGAATGAAAGCTATGGCCAGGCTGAAGATGGCGCGATTGAAGTCGTTGACGTCTCGGTTGGTGTCTCGCGTGTCACTTCGTCATTCATTGAATTCAATTTAATTTTTTTGATGCCGTACGGTATTACGGGCGGAGCAGGGTCAAGGTTATTCCTGGATGACGTAGTGGCACTACGGAGTATAAAGTGCATAGGTCCCATGTCAATTCTGATGGACAGATTGCAAGAGATGGAACGGGGGATGCCATTGACAGAGCTTGCATTTATTGCTTCTAATTGATTTCAGTTATCCTTCACTCGCTATCACTGCCACTGCCACGGCCTCTGCCTCTGCTAACCTCCTGAAGCATTTTTCTCCTCTTGCTGCCTTCGACAGCACCACGTCTGTTGTTTTCCCTCTTTCTCTCGAAGCCGCTCTTGGTACTGATTCGCGTTCTCCGAGCCGCCTTCTCCAGCTCCTTCGCATCAGCTTTACCCTTCAGCATGGCCGGCCGCCGGACAGCAACTCCATGCTGTTTCAGATCCTTTCTATCCCTCTTGGACAGGGAGGGCAGCGCGTCCATCAACCACTTCTGGATCTCTCCTTCGCCTTCCTTGACCCCGCGAAGCTTCTCGCTGGCCGCTATGACGTTGGCGATGTTTTTCACATATGGAATATCCTCTTTCGTGTAGAAAGTGACGGCCATACCGCCAACACGACCGGCTCGACCGGTTCTTCCCGCGCGATGAACGTATGCCGCGGCACTGTTAGGAATGTCGTAATTGACAATGCCATTGATGCCTCTGAAATCGACGCCGCGGGCAAGCAAGTCAGTCGTTATCAAGATCCAAACCTCTCCTTTGCGGAACTGGGCCATGATGTCCGAACGGTGTGTATCTGACAGTTCCGAGTGCAATACTGCGATGCGTGATGATCCACCGGCTTCTGCGGGGATGTCATATTTGAGCTCGGAGTAAAGCGCCACGGCACGGGCGATCGTCTGCGTGAAAATGAGGAAAGGAGGCCGTAGATGTGTCTCCTGTTTCTGTGACCCGTTACTGGCTCTTAGAAGGCCAGAGGGTCGAATAATTTGCCGTAGACCAAATAGTTTACCTTGCTCAGTTGCGGCGTAGACTAGTTTATGTGAGATGTTGGGAATCGCTGTATCTTTGAGTCCAACGACTAGTCGGATCAGATTGCTCTCCGCAGAAAGGTTGAGCCTCTCTCTTCGCTCTTTAATTGTCGCCTGGGCTAGCTCCTCGATATTCGACCCCATTGTCGCGGACCATAGACCGATGCGAAGATCTGGGTTCGTGCATGCGCGCCAGACGTCGAGGGTTTGTTCGCGGAATAAAGGATCAAGAAGAACGTCTGCTTCGTCGAGAACAAGAGAAAAGACAGATGGAATGGCGTTTGGCGGTTGAGTCTTGTTTTTTGCCAGAGAATTGACAAGAATGAGAGGCGTTGACACGATTATATCGCATTTCGTGAGTGGTGTCTTGGGCGCTTTGTGTGCACTGCTGTTCTTGGTTGTTTCCTCTTCATTGTCGGAGTTGGATTCATCACTGGACTCAGATGATGATTCGTCGCTGTCGTTCTCCTGATCTTCTGATTGCGAATCCTCCACAATCCTCATTCCCTTCTTCATTGCAGTGACCTTTACCCCTAACCCCTTTGTCAACTTCCTTCCTTCATTGACGATCTGAACAACCAGTTCCTTCGTAGGTGCAAGGACGATAGCAAAGATATGTCTCTCGTCGGGATCTTCGTGGTGCTTCCTCATGATTTTGCTGATCAAGGGTACCATGAATGCAAGTGTTTTCCCACTCCCAGTCGGCGCAACGACCAAAAGGTCTGGTTCATTCGTTGGAACCGGCGTCTGCGGAACTGGGCGCTCATGGTCGTGTTTGTGGTCAGCTTGTGGACAGTCGCCTAATAATAGAGGCAAGGCACCAAGCTGGACTTCTGTCGGCAACGTATATCCCTGATCGGCGATGTTCCCGGCCAGACGAGGAGAGATGCGGTATCGTGATCGAAGTTGAGAGAAGGACGTCAACGATGGTGGGTACATCAAGAGTGACCTCTTGATCTGCTTCTTTGTCAAAGGTGTAGCAACCGGCTGGTGTTTCTCTTTCTTGCTCTTTTTCTTCTTCTTTTTAGATGACTCCTCTTCTACCGATGAGGCAGCCGCCTCGACTGTTTCTTTCGCCGACGTTCTCAGATCAGTAACCTTGATCTTGTGGGAGTTCAAGATTGCCTTCCTCCCGTCTTCGTCCAGCACAGGATCGACATCCCCTTCGTTGATTGCACCCTGGTCTTCTGACTTCCCAGCGTCCTCATCTGTCTCGTGTTTTTCTTTTTTCTCTTCACGTCCTGTCTTCCGGCTCAGGCTCCCGAAGAAATCCAGCTCGACGTCATCTTTAGCGACCTCTGCCTCCCACTTCCTCTTGCGCACAGTCTTCTCGCTCTCCCTCTCGACCTCTCTCCCTCGTTCTGTTGTGAAGAGCTGTGGCGTCTCGGCTTTACCAGCCGATGGCAGAACTGAAGATTGCGCATTCTGCTTTGCATGCGCCGTTGCGCCTGCCAACTTCAATGTTGTTGATCGCGTAAGTAGTCTGAAGGCGTCCATTGTGCGAATTCAGCCTTTCTCACTTTGATTGACCCGCTGATGCTGATGCGACGCTAATTTGACCAGATGTTGACCAGTCTCGATTTCTTCCTGTCTTTGATATTTTTTTTCCTCTCCGATGCTGCAAATCCGGTTCGGGTTGCTGGTGCTAAAAATAGCACTCACGTGAAAATAGCTTGCTGCCACGTGATTGCATATCTGCCTGCCTCAGGCCGAACATTTCATGGAGTCCAACGGTGATTTCAGGCTGCTTTGATGCTACATTCGCGCCACGAGAGACTGTCATGGGCGTTGCACGCCTTCGTAGAGGACTGTCGACCGCTTTTTCAATGGCAAATCCCATCTCGTAGTGCCGACCACTACATATTGCGGTTGTGTCTGCTATTCCCCCCCTGTTCGTTGGTTTAAGCTTATCTCCGCGGACGCAGAAACTGATAAGAAATCTCGTACATACATACATCATCGCCTTGGAAGCATCTTCCTCTTTTGAAGACAGCTTGAATTGCCGGGAACGAGAACGGGAAAAGAAAAGAAGAAGAAGAAGAACCATCATGTCTGGACACACACATTCGCACGAAGGATTGTCGCATTCCCATGCCCATGATGCCGGCGCGCATGGACACACCCACGAGATCCTCGACGGGCCTGGATCGTATCTCCATCGGGAGATGCCAATCATCGAGGGACGGGACTGGAAGGAAAGAGCGTTCACAATCGGCATTGGAGGGTACATAACTCTTGTCGTCATGCATATGGCTAATTTGGACTGCTGCTAACATCTGATCTCATTCAACCAGACCCGTCGGCTCGGGAAAGACAGCGTTGATGCTCGCATTGTGTCTTGCCTTGAGAGACGAATACAATATTGCTGCCGTCACAAATGACATCTTCACGAGGTGCGACATGGCATAGGTTGACGTATGCACGCTGAAAATGAATCACGACCTAACGTCAAATTTGAACAGAGAGGATGCAGAATTCCTTACTCGCAACAAAGCTCTCCCCGCATCTCGCATCCGCGCCATCGAGACCGGAGGCTGTCCACACGCTGCTGTGCGCGAAGATATCTCCGTCAATCTCGTTGCCCTCGAAGCCCTGCAATCCGAATTCAGCACCGATCTCCTGCTCATCGAATCCGGTGGCGATAACCTCGCTGCGAATTACTCTCGGGAACTAGCTGATTTCATCATCTACGTCATCGATGTCGCTGGGGGGGATAAGATCCCGCGAAAGGGAGGGCCTGGCATCACGGGAAGTGATCTGCT
>JAGYIB010000176.1:0-13689 GCA_024244615.1 Ascosphaera pollenicola | reverse complement strand
CTACCAGACAGACAACTACTTCCTCCCCTCAACCATGATGATATGATACCCAAACCCCGTCTTCACCTCCACGTACTTCGCATTCCCCGTCGTGCTCGGCTCCAGCGCGTACGCCGCTGCTTCGAACGTCGGGTCCAGGCTGCCGCGTGTTTTCCAGCCTAGAGAGCCGCCTAATCGTACCCACGCAACAAAATCGATGGGTGGTTAGCTTGCATGGAGTTGGGAAAAGAGATGGGGGGAGGGTGCAGATACCCTGCCTAGCTTTATCCTCTGAGTACTCCCGCGCCACATCATCGAATTTCGCGCCGTTGCGTAGTTTCTCGAGCGCTTCTTCTTTCTTGCTGTACTTCTCGCACTAGATCTGATATCAGCAACTGCACTTCCCTCGATAAGATGGTCCCTGCGTTGAACGTACGAGTATATGCCTAACGTTGATCGCGTTCGCGGGCTTCAATCCCCCTTTCGACTTCGATGCTGCTGCTGCGTCGTCTCCTCCGGCGCCGCCACCTTTGCCCTTTTTGCCGCCTGCGTTCTTGTTTTTGGGCGCCATTGTGAGGGGGAGTGTCTGTGGTTGTGAGATGGTTAAGATTGGAATGTACGGATACTGTAGAGTTGAAGTTGCGCGAGGTATGCGGAGTAAACGATGTATAGAAATATTGTTTTTCTGAGGCATCGAGGTCAGCTTGTATGCATGTATGTAAGTACATATGTAGCGGGGTGGGAGATCTTTGATCCATATTCGTGTCGTGGTTCTTTCAATGCTGTTGTGGATGGATGTTCGACTTCTCCTGATGACAATTGACGATTGCCGGTGTTGATGGTGGAATACTGCTTCAATGAAGCCAAAGGGAGACCTGGACTGATCTATGATCACGCTTCCGATGGCGATGGCGATGGTGATGGTGATGATGGATTGATGATTGTCAGGCCTGCCTCCCTCAGCCTGACCTTTCTCCGTTCCGATTACTCAGTAGTTACGTAAGCTCTTGGCGACGGTAGTCTTTATAGTAGTGGACTACCCTAGCTACCCTTTTAGTAAAGACAACTCGGGATTCTTGTGTAATCGCCTTAGTGAGGGTGAGCCTCACATAATCCCGAGTTCTTTTTATCTCAACCCGATTGGAACGAGGACCTTCATGAAGAAGAGAATCGTTCTAGGGAAGAGATTTGAAAAGTCTTGAGTTGTCTACCACCAGGCATTGAATACAAACGTACGCGTATGCGTAAAACGAGCTCTCAATCAAGCGAAACGGGCCAATAAAGCGGCCAAACAAAGACATGAGATCAAACTCCTAAACGTACAAAACGAACCACAAAACGAAACATGAACGCTCTCAAATGAGAAACCTGGAAGAAGAGAAACGAAGACACAGTATCGATCGTCTTAAGACGGGTAGACACTTCTTTGATTCAATCATAGAGATATCATTAGAACTCAGACGTGTTTACGTTTAGAGTCGATGGTTGTTCAAAGTGAACCGCTCCTTTCTAATTGGGAAGGGGTGTGAACCAACTTTGACTTCAACTGCACAGAAGAACGAACGTCCTACGTAACATCATCATTCAATCAATCAAACATCAATCAAGAATTCATCGAGCAGCAAATCCATCAAACAAGAAGGCAGAGAGGTATGAACAAGCACCGTGCAAAGCAAGAAAAATACTCACGGGTACATGTTCAGGAAACCCAAAGCAATGAGGACCTAGCCAATGTTGTAAACGCGTTAAAAGCGGATGCGAACATAATGAAGAACGACATGGCGGACATGGCTCGTCAGCATGCCTCACAGATGGCACTCTTGAATGCTCAAATCAAGCAAGTGTAGAAAGAAAGAGATGACCTTCTGTTAGCAAAGAGCACGGTCCTAGGCAAAAGACCTGCAGAAGAGCAGACACATCCAAAGAGCTCAGGAAGCCGCAAGCAACAACGATCTGAAACAATCATCATCGATGACGAGCCTTTTAAACGTGACACCACGGAGACAGTTAGGGTACAGAATGCAGCCGCTATTCCGCAAGAAGCTAGTCATAGCAGCATTCCCATCCCTTTACCACAAGTTTCACCGGCAATTCAAGACAAGCCCAACACCCCATTACCGGGCATGAGCACACTGATGTATGGTTTTGCTCCTACATCAGCCACGGACGTACCATTCATGGCACCCGAAGTTGATATGGCAGCATTGCTCGCACAAAGGAGCAGCCATAGAATGAGGAAAGAAGATGACCCCGCCAATAAGATGGACGGGAAGAACAAGAGAGAATACAAACCTTGGCTCAGAGCCGTTCTCCTCAAGGTCAGTGATAACCTCCCTTCTTTGTTGTACCATTCTGATCAAATCAATTATGCATTATCCCAGCTGTTGGGTGATCTGTCCAGCACTATGACGAACCTAGTGACTGCCAGACCTGACATCAAGTTTCCTGAGCTCATACAAAAAATCGAAAACTTCATGAAATCAGATTTCTAGAACAGGAAGCAAGACGAGCTTTAGCAGACGAATCGGTCATCCACCAGAAGCTGTATGAATCGGTTTCTACGTTTTTTCAACGCTTGATGCTGTACTTCCAGGATGCGGACGTACCCGAGATGAAACGCATTCACAAATTCTATGGAGGCCTTCGCCCTACCATCTTGCGAGGCTTAACAGGTATCTCATTCCCGACGGCGGACGCCCTCAGGGCAGCTGCAGAGCAGGCTGAGTTTAACTGTGCTATCATCGACGGGGCCAATCCCAGAAAAAACAACACCGGTACGTCCAGGAATAATGCAGGTCCAAAGAAATCTATTGGTGCCAACGAACCTCTCTCCACGCCACCGGGCCTCCTCTGACGCCAGAACAGCAAGCGGCTAACGCCAAACTGTGCCCGGTGGTTAGACAGCCTACTGGGTGGCAGGGCAAATGGTATGAGCCTGACTTGAAGCCTCCCTGCCTTGGACAAGGTGATAGGCCGCTGTTACAGCAACAATGTCGATGCTTATCATGCTGAGGATCAGGACACACATCGGCGTTCGCCCAGTGCCCCCTCAAAAAACGAATGGCCCAGTCACAGTCATCTAGACAAGTTAACGCCATGTCGACTCCTGCTGAACACCAAGCTCAGGAGCCAACCACTGAATCCGTCCAGACGGAAAACTGAAACGCTCTGGTGATCGTCGCCACCGGAGTCAATCTTCCCGCGCACATATCATACGCATCCTTAAAACGCCAGACGCTACAGTCTTACCAAGGGAAGAATCTCATATGTCATTTGCATCTACTATCATCACGCCTTCTGGCAATATCCCTACAGTGTCGTTCACAGACTCAGGCGCTACCTCAAATTTCATTAACGATTCCTTCGTGCAACAATGCGGGTTGACACCTATCCAGTTGGCAGAACCTATACCTCTTAAAGCAGCAGACGGTCAAATTATATGTTATATAGATAGTTTCGTTAAATGCCACATTCGACATGGACCTCATGTCAAAACTCTATCTCTCTACGTCGTCTCCCTTCCTCAATACCAGGTTGTTCTTGGGTTGCCGTGGATGGAGAGACATAGCACGCAATTTGACTGGATTGCACAAACAATGACCTTTCATCCTGAGGTCTGTGGCGAACTCGGCTGCCTGCCATCTAATAAGCAATTGAAACTCACAGCCAAGAAGTACAAGTCTAATATCGGTCCTGACTTTTCTGCAATCTCTGCCACGGCCTTCTTCCGTGAAGCTGCACTGCCAGGCGCTCAGGTGTTTGCCGTATATACCTCTCCAACAAAACTCGCTCCACCTATCGTTCGTGAGACTTTGCAAATGTTGCTACCAGTGGCGGACTGCAAGACAGCTGCGCTCATCAATACCCTCTCTTTATGCGCCTCACAGGTCTCTGATGTAGATTTCAGAACGCATATGGAGGGAGCGCCAGATTATAATGAAGACCGACTTAAAGAGAAAGTACCTGAACACCTTCATGATCGCCTCCAAGTTTTCAGTAAAGCCGAAGCCGATACACTCCCTCCTCATTCAGAAGCGGACCACCACATTCATCTACAACCAAACACCACGGCACCTTTCCATAAGGGATATAGGCTGATGCCACCTCAATATCTAGAAGCGCTTCGCAAATACCTCGATGAACTAGAAGCCAAAGGCTTCATTAGACGCAGCAACAGCCCAGCAGCACCACCTATACTCATCATCAGAAAACCCCATGGTGGACTGCGTGTGTGCATGGACTATTGTGCCCTCAATGCAATCACCATCAAAGCTCGCTGCTCCGTACCCTTGCTCTCAAAGACGTTGAATGGTTTACAACAAGCAGAATACTTCACTGCTCTTGATATTCGTTCAATCGTATTCGAATTGCCGAGGGTGATGAATGGCTGACTTCGTTTACGTGTCGATATGGACAATTTGAATATCTAGTAATGCCCTTTGGCCTTTGCAATGCGCCATCGACATTCCAGTCCTATATCAACTCAGCTTTGAGGCCATTCATCGACCGATCGTGTTCGGCGTACATAGATGATATCATCGTGTACAGCTCAACCCTTGAACAACACAAGAAGGACGTGTCCAATGTCATCGATGCTCTTATAGAGCATAACCTTTTCCTTGACATTGACAAATGTTGCTTCGAGCAGAAAAAAATCAACTACCTCGGGCTTCTTATATCACACACAGGCGTGCGCGTTGACCCCGAAAAGGTAGCCGCCGTAGCCGATTGGGCCACTCCGGCTTCAGTTCATGATGTCTAGGTCTTTACCGGCTTTATGAACTACTTCCGTCGCTTTTTTTCTAATTTCACTAAAGTTGCTGCCTCCTTGTATGAGTTACAACGAGGACGTGCTTTTGTGAAAGCTAACGGGAAGAAAGGGGTCCAATATCAACCGTTCGTGTGGACAGAGGGCTGTTAAATCGCGTTCCGCACATTGAAAAACCTGCTTCTGTCGGCCCCAACACTGGCGCACTATCATCCAGATCGCAAGACATGGATTGAAACTGACGCGTCTAATTTCGTGGTCGCCGGAGTCTTGTCACAAGAAGATGAGCAAGGTGTCCTACACCCCGTGACGTATTACAGTCGCAAGCTCAAAGGTGCTGAGAACAATTACCCGATCTATGATCGGGAGCTCCTCGCAATCGTTCACGCTTTTGAGGTTTGAAAACCTGAATTACTCGGGGTTAGCACCAACGTTGTGACAGACCACCAATCGTTGAAGTACTTCATGAGTACAAAGCAGTTGACCCCGCGGCAAGCTCGATGGGCAGAGTACCTCAGTCAATTCGACTTCAAGATTACATACAAGCCAGGCTCTCAGGTCAAGGCAGATGCGTTAACCCGCCGTACTCAAGACGTCCATGATGAAGGTGCACGTCGCCGATTGACTACACTCCTTTCCTCCAAACACGTCGATGAAGACATCTCTGCTGCTTTCGCCGCGCTCTGGTTGGCAGACTCGCAGACAGACAACACTGCTGACAATCTTGATTCCAACGCTGAGGAAATTCTCGCTGAAGAAGATGACAACGGTGCCTCACTGGCGGAGGATATGCTTGCTCGCATCCGCGTGGCATCTGTCATCAATCCCATCTTTGTATCCATGCATCAATTGATCGCGTCGGGTGATAGAACACTCCACGTCTCAGTCACGCGTGCAGGGTATCACTTCTCTGTGTCTGATCTTTCCCTATCTGATGATTTGTTATACTTCCGTGGCAAACTCCTCGTGCCTCCGGTTGATGATATCCGATTTGATCTGTTGTCTTATCACCACGACGCCCCATGGGCAGGGCACCCAGGCAAGAAAATCATGTTCGATTTGATCCTCCGTGCTTACTACTGGCCGTCCTTGAGACGGGATTGCTCTAGATTTGTCCAAAACTGCCACGTGTGCTCAAGATCGAAGTCCTCGACCTCCAAGCCTCAGGGTTACCTCAACTCTCTACCTTTAGCATCTCATCCTTGGATGGATATTAGCATGGATCTCATAGAGTCTCTCCCCCCATGCACTCGTGACAGCCGAACTTTCAATCACATTTGGGTCGCTGTATGCAGACTCATTAAGGACAAAGAGATCAAACCTTTGCAAACAAAGAATGACAAGGAGTTGATAGAAGTGTTCTATACGCGTATCGTCGCTAGACATGGATGTCCTCTAACAGTTGTCTGTGATAGAGGTTCTGCCTTCATGTCCACGGCTTTTGCTCGCTATGCTAAGGAACACTCCATTAAAATACAGCACTCCTCTGCAAAGCACCCGCAGACGGATGGACAAACTGAGATTGTCAACAAGGCCATTAAGACTTATCTCCGGGCCACGTTCTCGCACTTACAGGACAACTGGGTAGACGTCCTTCCAGATGCAGAATCCGTATGGAGAAACTCTGTCAGCCAATCGACTGGCATGTCACCTTTCTTCGCGATCCATGGGTTCAAAGCTCAAACGCCCCTGTCTCCTCCTGTTCTTACAAACCAACAGCCTCCCACCTTACCTTCCGCAACCAACCTTGTCGCGTATCGCTCCGCCTTAACCAACTTGTTACGCCGTAACCTGCGTTGGGCTCAAGACAAACAAGCGCCCTACGCAAATGTACATCGCTCGCCTCACCCGCAGTACCGTGTTGGTGACTTGGTGTTCGTTCGCCTCCCGTCTACCGTCTCTCATGACAGACCTTCAGGCTCGTTATGGAACAAGCGTGAAGACCCCTGGCCTATAGTCAGGGTTATTGATGGCAAGGCCTACCAAGTTGCTCTCCCTGACCACTTCGCCCATCGTGGTATCTCACCAATCTTTCACCCGTCTCGACTTCGCCTCGCTTGTGCCGACCCCTTCCCTCAACAGAATGAACCACGCCCTGAACCCGTCGTCCTTCCGTCATCTATACAGACTCCTGACAACAAATGGGAAGTTCAAGATATCGTCGATAACAGGACATTCCATAATGATATACAATATAAAGCTACCTACCGGGGTAACTGGTTGGCGTGGAACTCAAACCCGCTATGGCAACCCTGGTGTGATTTTGAACACGCAGCGGACAAGGTCCTGGCATTTCACAGTCGTCACCCACGCAAGCCGGGTCCTCCTGATTTCTTTTTACAGCCCTCTGCATAACATTTTCTTAAATTTAAACTCTACAATCCACACTGCTTATCTATTACTTTATTCAAACGCCGTATTTATCCGCGCCCCTTCGGGACGCTTTGCCGGAGGGGGGGATGTGTCAGGCCTGCCTCCCTCAGCCTGATCTTTCTCCGTTCCAATTACTCAGTAGTTACGTAAGCTCTTGGCAAGGGTAGTTTTTATAGTAGTGGACTACCCTAGCTACCCTTTTAGTAAAGACAACTCGGGATTCTTGTGTAATCGCCTTAGTGAGGGTGAGCCTCACATAATCCCGAGTTCTTTTTATCTCAACCCGATTGGAACGAGGACCTTCATGAAGAAGAGAATCGTTCTAGGGAAGAGATTTGAAAAGTCTTGAGTTGTCTACCACCAGGCATTGAATACAAACGTACGCGTATGCGTAAAACGAGCTCTCAATCAAGCGAAACGGGCCAATAAAGCGGCCAAACAAAGACATGAGATCAAACTCCTAAACGTACAAAACGAACCACAAAACGAAACATGAACGCTCTCAAATGAGAAACCTGGAAGAAGAGAAACGAAGACACAGTATCGATCGTCTTAAGACGGGTAGACACTTCTTTGATTCAATCATAGAGATATCATTAGAACTCAGACGTGTTTACGTTTAGAGTCGATGGTTGTTCAAAGTGAACCGCTCCTTTCTAATTGGGAAGGGGTGTGAACCAACTTTGACTTCAACTGCACAGAAGAACGAACGTCCTACGTAACATCATCATTCAATCAATCAAACATCAATCAAGAATTCATCGAGCAGCAAATCCATCAAACAAGAAGGCAGAGAGGTATGAACAAGCACCGTGCAAAGCAAGAAAAATACTCACGGGTACATGTTCAGGAAACCCAAAGCAATGAGGACCTAGCCAATGTTGTAAACGCGTTAAAAGCGGATGCGAACATAATGAAGAACGACATGGCGGACATGGCTCGTCAGCATGCCTCACAGATGGCACTCTTGAATGCTCAAATCAAGCAAGTGTAGAAAGAAAGAGATGACCTTCTGTTAGCAAAGAGCACGGTCCTAGGCAAAAGACCTGCAGAAGAGCAGACACATCCAAAGAGCTCAGGAAGCCGCAAGCAACAACGATCTGAAACAATCATCATCGATGACGAGCCTTTTAAACGTGACACCACGGAGACAGTTAGGGTACAGAATGCAGCCGCTATTCCGCAAGAAGCTAGTCATAGCAGCATTCCCATCCCTTTACCACAAGTTTCACCGGCAATTCAAGACAAGCCCAACACCCCATTACCGGGCATGAGCACACTGATGTATGGTTTTGCTCCTACATCAGCCACGGACGTACCATTCATGGCACCCGAAGTTGATATGGCAGCATTGCTCGCACAAAGGAGCAGCCATAGAATGAGGAAAGAAGATGACCCCGCCAATAAGATGGACGGGAAGAACAAGAGAGAATACAAACCTTGGCTCAGAGCCGTTCTCCTCAAGGTCAGTGATAACCTCCCTTCTTTGTTGTACCATTCTGATCAAATCAATTATGCATTATCCCAGCTGTTGGGTGATCTGTCCAGCACTATGACGAACCTAGTGACTGCCAGACCTGACATCAAGTTTCCTGAGCTCATACAAAAAATCGAAAACTTCATGAAATCAGATTTCTAGAACAGGAAGCAAGACGAGCTTTAGCAGACGAATCGGTCATCCACCAGAAGCTGTATGAATCGGTTTCTACGTTTTTTCAACGCTTGATGCTGTACTTCCAGGATGCGGACGTACCCGAGATGAAACGCATTCACAAATTCTATGGAGGCCTTCGCCCTACCATCTTGCGAGGCTTAACAGGTATCTCATTCCCGACGGCGGACGCCCTCAGGGCAGCTGCAGAGCAGGCTGAGTTTAACTGTGCTATCATCGACGGGGCCAATCCCAGAAAAAACAACACCGGTACGTCCAGGAATAATGCAGGTCCAAAGAAATCTATTGGTGCCAACGAACCTCTCTCCACGCCACCGGGCCTCCTCTGACGCCAGAACAGCAAGCGGCTAACGCCAAACTGTGCCCGGTGGTTAGACAGCCTACTGGGTGGCAGGGCAAATGGTATGAGCCTGACTTGAAGCCTCCCTGCCTTGGACAAGGTGATAGGCCGCTGTTACAGCAACAATGTCGATGCTTATCATGCTGAGGATCAGGACACACATCGGCGTTCGCCCAGTGCCCCCTCAAAAAACGAATGGCCCAGTCACAGTCATCTAGACAAGTTAACGCCATGTCGACTCCTGCTGAACACCAAGCTCAGGAGCCAACCACTGAATCCGTCCAGACGGAAAACTGAAACGCTCTGGTGATCGTCGCCACCGGAGTCAATCTTCCCGCGCACATATCATACGCATCCTTAAAACGCCAGACGCTACAGTCTTACCAAGGGAAGAATCTCATATGTCATTTGCATCTACTATCATCACGCCTTCTGGCAATATCCCTACAGTGTCGTTCACAGACTCAGGCGCTACCTCAAATTTCATTAACGATTCCTTCGTGCAACAATGCGGGTTGACACCTATCCAGTTGGCAGAACCTATACCTCTTAAAGCAGCAGACGGTCAAATTATATGTTATATAGATAGTTTCGTTAAATGCCACATTCGACATGGACCTCATGTCAAAACTCTATCTCTCTACGTCGTCTCCCTTCCTCAATACCAGGTTGTTCTTGGGTTGCCGTGGATGGAGAGACATAGCACGCAATTTGACTGGATTGCACAAACAATGACCTTTCATCCTGAGGTCTGTGGCGAACTCGGCTGCCTGCCATCTAATAAGCAATTGAAACTCACAGCCAAGAAGTACAAGTCTAATATCGGTCCTGACTTTTCTGCAATCTCTGCCACGGCCTTCTTCCGTGAAGCTGCACTGCCAGGCGCTCAGGTGTTTGCCGTATATACCTCTCCAACAAAACTCGCTCCACCTATCGTTCGTGAGACTTTGCAAATGTTGCTACCAGTGGCGGACTGCAAGACAGCTGCGCTCATCAATACCCTCTCTTTATGCGCCTCACAGGTCTCTGATGTAGATTTCAGAACGCATATGGAGGGAGCGCCAGATTATAATGAAGACCGACTTAAAGAGAAAGTACCTGAACACCTTCATGATCGCCTCCAAGTTTTCAGTAAAGCCGAAGCCGATACACTCCCTCCTCATTCAGAAGCGGACCACCACATTCATCTACAACCAAACACCACGGCACCTTTCCATAAGGGATATAGGCTGATGCCACCTCAATATCTAGAAGCGCTTCGCAAATACCTCGATGAACTAGAAGCCAAAGGCTTCATTAGACGCAGCAACAGCCCAGCAGCACCACCTATACTCATCATCAGAAAACCCCATGGTGGACTGCGTGTGTGCATGGACTATTGTGCCCTCAATGCAATCACCATCAAAGCTCGCTGCTCCGTACCCTTGCTCTCAAAGACGTTGAATGGTTTACAACAAGCAGAATACTTCACTGCTCTTGATATTCGTTCAATCGTATTCGAATTGCCGAGGGTGATGAATGGCTGACTTCGTTTACGTGTCGATATGGACAATTTGAATATCTAGTAATGCCCTTTGGCCTTTGCAATGCGCCATCGACATTCCAGTCCTATATCAACTCAGCTTTGAGGCCATTCATCGACCGATCGTGTTCGGCGTACATAGATGATATCATCGTGTACAGCTCAACCCTTGAACAACACAAGAAGGACGTGTCCAATGTCATCGATGCTCTTATAGAGCATAACCTTTTCCTTGACATTGACAAATGTTGCTTCGAGCAGAAAAAAATCAACTACCTCGGGCTTCTTATATCACACACAGGCGTGCGCGTTGACCCCGAAAAGGTAGCCGCCGTAGCCGATTGGGCCACTCCGGCTTCAGTTCATGATGTCTAGGTCTTTACCGGCTTTATGAACTACTTCCGTCGCTTTTTTTCTAATTTCACTAAAGTTGCTGCCTCCTTGTATGAGTTACAACGAGGACGTGCTTTTGTGAAAGCTAACGGGAAGAAAGGGGTCCAATATCAACCGTTCGTGTGGACAGAGGGCTGTTAAATCGCGTTCCGCACATTGAAAAACCTGCTTCTGTCGGCCCCAACACTGGCGCACTATCATCCAGATCGCAAGACATGGATTGAAACTGACGCGTCTAATTTCGTGGTCGCCGGAGTCTTGTCACAAGAAGATGAGCAAGGTGTCCTACACCCCGTGACGTATTACAGTCGCAAGCTCAAAGGTGCTGAGAACAATTACCCGATCTATGATCGGGAGCTCCTCGCAATCGTTCACGCTTTTGAGGTTTGAAAACCTGAATTACTCGGGGTTAGCACCAACGTTGTGACAGACCACCAATCGTTGAAGTACTTCATGAGTACAAAGCAGTTGACCCCGCGGCAAGCTCGATGGGCAGAGTACCTCAGTCAATTCGACTTCAAGATTACATACAAGCCAGGCTCTCAGGTCAAGGCAGATGCGTTAACCCGCCGTACTCAAGACGTCCATGATGAAGGTGCACGTCGCCGATTGACTACACTCCTTTCCTCCAAACACGTCGATGAAGACATCTCTGCTGCTTTCGCCGCGCTCTGGTTGGCAGACTCGCAGACAGACAACACTGCTGACAATCTTGATTCCAACGCTGAGGAAATTCTCGCTGAAGAAGATGACAACGGTGCCTCACTGGCGGAGGATATGCTTGCTCGCATCCGCGTGGCATCTGTCATCAATCCCATCTTTGTATCCATGCATCAATTGATCGCGTCGGGTGATAGAACACTCCACGTCTCAGTCACGCGTGCAGGGTATCACTTCTCTGTGTCTGATCTTTCCCTATCTGATGATTTGTTATACTTCCGTGGCAAACTCCTCGTGCCTCCGGTTGATGATATCCGATTTGATCTGTTGTCTTATCACCACGACGCCCCATGGGCAGGGCACCCAGGCAAGAAAATCATGTTCGATTTGATCCTCCGTGCTTACTACTGGCCGTCCTTGAGACGGGATTGCTCTAGATTTGTCCAAAACTGCCACGTGTGCTCAAGATCGAAGTCCTCGACCTCCAAGCCTCAGGGTTACCTCAACTCTCTACCTTTAGCATCTCATCCTTGGATGGATATTAGCATGGATCTCATAGAGTCTCTCCCCCCATGCACTCGTGACAGCCGAACTTTCAATCACATTTGGGTCGCTGTATGCAGACTCATTAAGGACAAAGAGATCAAACCTTTGCAAACAAAGAATGACAAGGAGTTGATAGAAGTGTTCTATACGCGTATCGTCGCTAGACATGGATGTCCTCTAACAGTTGTCTGTGATAGAGGTTCTGCCTTCATGTCCACGGCTTTTGCTCGCTATGCTAAGGAACACTCCATTAAAATACAGCACTCCTCTGCAAAGCACCCGCAGACGGATGGACAAACTGAGATTGTCAACAAGGCCATTAAGACTTATCTCCGGGCCACGTTCTCGCACTTACAGGACAACTGGGTAGACGTCCTTCCAGATGCAGAATCCGTATGGAGAAACTCTGTCAGCCAATCGACTGGCATGTCACCTTTCTTCGCGATCCATGGGTTCAAAGCTCAAACGCCCCTGTCTCCTCCTGTTCTTACAAACCAACAGCCTCCCACCTTACCTTCCGCAACCAACCTTGTCGCGTATCGCTCCGCCTTAACCAACTTGTTACGCCGTAACCTGCGTTGGGCTCAAGACAAACAAGCGCCCTACGCAAATGTACATCGCTCGCCTCACCCGCAGTACCGTGTTGGTGACTTGGTGTTCGTTCGCCTCCCGTCTACCGTCTCTCATGACAGACCTTCAGGCTCGTTATGGAACAAGCGTGAAGACCCCTGGCCTATAGTCAGGGTTATTGATGGCAAGGCCTACCAAGTTGCTCTCCCTGACCACTTCGCCCATCGTGGTATCTCACCAATCTTTCACCCGTCTCGACTTCGCCTCGCTTGTGCCGACCCCTTCCCTCAACAGAATGAACCACGCCCTGAACCCGTCGTCCTTCCGTCATCTATACAGACTCCTGACAACAAATGGGAAGTTCAAGATATCGTCGATAACAGGACATTCCATAATGATATACAATATAAAGCTACCTACCGGGGTAACTGGTTGGCGTGGAACTCAAACCCGCTATGGCAACCCTGGTGTGATTTTGAACACGCAGCGGACAAGGTCCTGGCATTTCACAGTCGTCACCCACGCAAGCCGGGTCCTCCTGATTTCTTTTTACAGCCCTCTGCATAACATTTTCTTAAATTTAAACTCTACAATCCACACTGCTTATCTATTACTTTATTCAAACGCCGTATTTATCCGCGCCCCTTCGGGACGCTTTGCCGGAGGGGGGGATGTGTCAGGCCTGCCTCCCTCAGCCTGATCTTTCTCCGTTCCAATTACTCAGTAGTTACGTAAGCTCTTGGCAAGGGTAGTTTTTATAGTAGTGGACTACCCTAGCTACCCTTTTAGCCAGCCGGATATCACCAGATCCCAAGAGAACTACTTGATCTCCGGCATCGACAACTCCGAGACCCTGCGTGACTGGA
>JAGYIB010000175.1:0-13712 GCA_024244615.1 Ascosphaera pollenicola | reverse complement strand
GATATATACATTTCACAAACAACTACAATCCCTCCACTGAGACAGACCGACTGATCGGCCCATCGTATCAAATAGCGCCGGGTCTTGATCCAAGTCTCAAGGACCTCACTACCTCCATGCTGAAGATGGCAACGCATTACAGCGCATTGGAAGCTTTCGTCGACGTGCAGAGCCGGGCGGAATTCGGCGCTGTCAATCATGCTCTGTGTGCGACCATACGGAGACTGCTCAAAGACTATCTAATACTGATAGCCCAGCTTGAGTCTCAGCACCTAAAGAACCCAGCGTTCACGCTACACATGTTACATCTCCATATGATGCCGACCAGTCAAAGTCTGGCACAGCTATACGCGCTAGGACAAGAGCTGCTGAAGAAAAACTCTCTTTTATCGCAGGAAGAGGATGAATCGATGTTGGATTTCGACGATGTCGATGACATCCTCGAGCAATTGAAGGAAGGAGGCGATCTGGGTCCCTGTAGCACCTCTGCAAAGAAGATGTGCAAAGGTGGAAATGTTCTTGGACTCTTGACGCAGCGGCTTGCGACGTTTTCAGGGGATCCAACCACACGGACGCTGCTACAGACGTTACTCCGTGAGGCCAGTCGACCTTACATGGTTATGTTGAACGAATGGCTGCATCACGGCGCAATCAAAGATCGACACGCCGAATTTCTGATTAAAGAGCAAAAAGGCATCAAGCGCGATAAGCTCGAGGAAGACTACACAGATGAGTACTGGGATAAACGATATACAATCCGAGAAACGGAAGTTCCTCCGCAACTCGAAACGGTCCGAGATAAAGTCCTGCTGGCGGGTAAATATCTCAATGTTGTTAGAGAGTGCGGGGGCGTGGATATCAGCAAGGAAGTCAAAGATGTGCCCAAAACATTTGACGATCCATTGTTCTTGGATAATGTCAATAGTGCGTATACATACGCCAACGCCTCGTTGCTCAATCTGCTTTTGACCAAGAACTCGCTCACGACAAGGTTCAGATCCATGAAGCATTACTTCTTCCTTGACAGGGCAGATTTCTTCGGGTATTTCATGGAGCTCGGTGCTTCCGAACTGAGGAAGTCAGCTAAAAATGTCAATGAGGCGAAGCTACAGTCGTTGTTGGATCTTGTCCTAAGACAGCCTGGAAGCATAGCTGCCCAAGACCCCTTCAAAGAAGATGTCAAGGTCAGAATGAACCATATGAGTCTGACGAAGTGGTTAATGCGCGTGGTCAGTGTGTCGGGCATCGATCAAGATCATCCTGAATCTGGTTTGGAGAAGTACCAAACATCAACATCTTCGTCAGCATCAGACAACCAGGACATTATTGGCTTTGAGGCTCTCGAGCTCGATTACATGGTCCCCTTCCCTCTATCATTGGTGATCAGCCGAAAAACAGTTCTCCGTTACCAACTACTCTTCCGCTACTTGCTTTCTCTTCGTTACCTCGAATCCCTCCTTCTCAATTCCTGGCAAGATCACATCAAAGTGATCAGCTGGCGGCACAAATCCTCTGATCGAAAACTTGAGCGGTGGAAACAGCGTGCCTGGACTCTACGTGCCCGAATGCTCATATTCGTGCAGCAATTGTTATATTTCTCGACTGCAGAGGTAATAGAGCCCAATTGGCAGAATCTCATGGATAGAGTCAACGGCAACGATGCAGATGGCACAGAAGTCATCGTCAATGGCACGAAACAGGTCGACAGGACAGTCGATGAGTTGATGCAGGACCATGTGGATTTCCTGGATACCTGTCTTAAGGAATGTATGCTTACACAAAGTAAACTGCTCAAGGTAACGTTCCACCAGCCCCTCCTGGCAAAACGCCCAAGTGATGACAACTTACTCATGTGTGGTCCAGATTCATTCGAAACTGATGACATGCTGCACCATGTTCGCATCGTGGTCCGCTTCATCATTGTCTCGCACTCTTTTGGCGGCGGATCCCGATTTGACGGGGGAAAACGCTTTGTCCGACATCCCTGGGGCTGATACTTCCAAGCCATACGATCCAGCTCGTTTTGTCAAGTTGCAAGAAACGTTGAAACGATATGAGGATCACTTCAATCGTCACTTGCGTATCATGATGGACAGGTTAGTCATTGTTTTCTGGACATCCTATGGTTTTTATAATGTGTCGCGATACTGACTGCAAACAGCTTGAACTATTTTGCGGCTACGGAGAGTGTTGTTCTTTTGAAGCTGGCCCACTCGTTAAGTACCATTACCAAGGAGGATTGATAGGAGTGATAGGAGTGACAAGTACAGTCAGAATGATCACTATTGCGAGTGTGAAAAGAAGATACAGGAGAGCTCACAAGGTTCTTCGCGTCGTGAATCGTTGATTTAGCAGCATGATACCAATTTACATTTTGCAAGCAAATAGAAGATGTCGACTCAAAATATTCTTAGCTTGACATCTGACACGGAAATGAGCCTACACCTGAAGCAGCATAGATATGACAAGAAATAAATGGATCAAATTTGAGGTATATCATTCTCGCGAATTAAATCAGAAAAATGCAATCCAGAACGCCCAGTGACCGAAGTAAAGCAAGATGCATAAACAGGGCAAAGCCGATAATGAACAGCTTATTCCTGATCGTCGTCGGACCGCTTCCGCTTCGACTTCTTCTTTTTCGAGCTGCTTGCCTCTCCAGCTTCCTTGGGCGGCACAAACTCCTTCGCTCTCTCCTTCTTCTTCTCCTCCATCTTCTCCCGCTGCTTGGCCTCTCTCTCTTCCTTGTGGGCCCTCTCCTTTGCTTGCTTGCTGAGGAAGTACTCGCCACTCTCGATTTGCAAATCGACCTTGCTCTTCTCTTGTGGAGGCGGGAAAGGCGTGTAATCCTTCTTCGACTTGTCTGTGACATTGTGTGGGACTCTCCGCTTGCTCAATGTGCGCTTCTTGAAGTGTGGCAAGAAACGATCCCAACTCTCATGCTTCAGGGCTGGATCCTTGGCAAGCTCACGCTTGATCATGAGCTCCTTGATGTGGTAGATGGGATGGATATTGTTCATGCAGTCCTCGATGACACGGCGCACTTCTTTAAGACCCTGGTAAGGGCCCATGGCGGCGACTGTGTTTCCTTGGACGAGAAGATAGGTGTTTGTGAGGAGCTCGAGGGCCTTGAGAGTAGAACCGTTGGGGCCTAGGATACGCTGGCGGCGCTTGACAAAACGCTCTTTGTTTTGCACAAGGTTCCTGATCTTAATGATATCGCACGCAACATCGTCTTCCATAATTTTCAACGCCTGTAGTAAACCTCAGTGGTCAGCCATTTGATTCTAATCTAGACTTCGATATCCACGAAATCTCCCTCGAACATACCTGTTGAACGGGAACGCTCCTTGCGAGAAGCTTGATCAGGTCCCGCGCATTCAGAATCGCAGCAGGATCCCATGACTTTCGCGTTGTCTTGACAGTCATGCTACCCTCGACCAAGTCAAGAGTGCATGCGATGCCATATTTCTCCAAAGCTCTAGTGACGACCGGCCATGCCTCCTTCAAGTAAACTTCACGGTACTTGGGAAACAAGCTGACGAACGATGATTCCTCCGTGAATGTGCCTCCAAGATTGTGCTCCGGCTTGAATTCTTCGATCTATACAAATGGGTCAGAAACTGCTAACATCGCAAATTGCAACATGGGTCTCTCAGCACGAACCTTCCAGTGATCAATGTCATCCGTATCCCACGGCTTCTCCTTCTTGTATGTGGACGGCATTCTGAACAGTCTGGGCAGTCAACAACACACAGCTTATTGACTCAGATGTTCTGGTGCAGCGTTTCTTGATGTATCACTGTCTCAAGTATTTTTTTGCAGCTGAGCTCCATCGACGTTTCGATGAAGAAAAATTATTTGCCGGCGGAGGCGACGCGTGTGTGGCGTCTAGCGCGTCTAGATTAGATAAGATAAGATTGGGTTTCGGTTACCCGTCCTTATATCTTCCTCTCCCCTTATTACATGTCCAATTGGGCTCATCCTCATCAACGTCTGGTCTTTTTCGATACATCAGAGATCGAAATCAGCGAGGATTGATGAGGATCACTTCAAAAGATGGCCAGCAACAATCATCTTGCGGGCCGTCTTGTCTCGGACTTCGTCATGAATCACGAATCTTCCACTCGAGGCGTCCGGTGAGATGTGATGCACACATATATATGTGTGTGAACACTCTTCCTGCCTCAAACACTACTTGAGGACAAGCTGTGTCGATGCTGCGTCTCTGTAACATTGCAATGTTGCTACCTTTTGTCAGCTATCTGACCGAACATGCAAAAAAGTCCCCGACACCCTGTGGTCAAGATGCATACAGCGATGCTCGTCTCGGGCTCAGCGATCTATTCGCGAGAGGTCGGAGGGCGCCCATCATGTCTGTCAATATTGTTTCTTCTCTTGGTACTCAGCCCTTCATGGTCGCACAAAACACATTGTGTACCAATATGGCCGAATGTCCCGTGTCAGGACGCATCGCGATCTGGCTAGCATCATGGCAACAACCGTCAGCAACGGTTGTACTGTTCACCGTTTCTTGCATTCACATTCGAGCCATATGACTCTCCTTGCACGAGTCTGCAGAGAAGCAATATAATGGGTGGTTCACGCACCTCACTCTCCTCCCAGGGTCGAACAGTACGGTGCACAGTTGGTCACCCTTACGTACAGTACCGGTCTCTCGAACCTCGCCTCGAGTAGTCTCGAGGGTGACCTGACATGGCGACGTCTCGTGTTCTATTGATTCCTGCTTTAATCATCTTCTGGAGGTGCCTTGACTATGGATTTGACAGTGCGCTCCGCATTTATAAAAGGTATCAGCAAAGAACCAGCAAGCCAACATGCATCTCCAGAACCACTATGTCTGCCAGGAACGCCATGTCGCTTTCAACATGCCCTGCTGAGATATGGCTCGAGATCATGGGCCATCTAGACACCCAGTTTTTCGCTTCTGATGTTGGACGTCTGACAGTTTCAAGACTCTGGTATCCAATTGCTCAGAGGATTCTATGGAGGGACGTGAAACTGGGCCCGCGGTCATTACGAGCGTTCATCGCTCATTATTCTGATGCAAGGAACATAGAGCAACTCAGTTCGAATATGAAGTCATTCACGCTAGATCTAAAAAAGGCCCCTGATGTCTTGGAATACATCACTGCGCTGGAGTCATTCGACGTCAAACACAAATGGTACGGCCAACTGAGCGCGGACCTTTTGGAATTGAGGAGGATCTTGGGCGCTTGCCACGAATTGCAATCATACACTTTTCAATCTGGCCAGTCTATCAAATTCACATTCACCTTGCCCCCGTCAGAATCACGCTCCGAAGATGCTATATCGCCGCCTCCATGTTTGGACCACCTGGACACATTGGAAATTGACTCGCGACATTCGCTCTCGGATTTTGATCGAATCCATATATGTCCTATTATAGAACATATGCTACCCCGTTTGCGAATCCTCCGGGTGCATCTAGATGGGATATGCGCAAATGCACTGATCCCTCCTGCAGGCGGCCTTCGAAAACTAAAGGATGTTGACGTCAAACTTGGGGATGTGGAGGAAAGTTCTCTGCCGGTGGTCCCAGTCCGCCTCGCAGTTAAATGGGAACAGGAAACGATGACGACGAATGAGTTTTGGGAATTTGCGCGGACGGTTCGGCGAACGGCCAATTCACTCGTTAGAAACATGCACCAGCCAAATGCAGTCAGGTTCATGTTTCCCGCGCCGTTTTGGGAAGAAGACGGTACAACGTGTATGTGCTACAATGGCCTCACAGGGAGAAGCACGCTAGCAAAGGCAGCTATGTCCTCGAGTCATCCGAGGGCCAATGCCTCAGACAATGGGAGTCTTGATGAGCTCGACCAAGACCACTGCTCTATCACCCCGGTCGCATACCTTGAAGCGTCTTTTCAAAGGAAACTGTCTACCCGCCAAGTTCTTTCGGGGCTGTTTTCACTGTCTACATCTCTGTTACTAGGGGCATTATTATTTGGTCACCGTGCTCTAGAAATTGCATTTTTCCAGAAGTTGATTCTATACCTCGTCGCCTGCAGTCTCTACCTCAGTTCCCTGGCTTTGAATGGATGCTTTACGATAGTAAGGCATTAGTATGACGGTTTCCACACGCTTATGATCACAGCAGCAGTCAATAGGTTGTACAGCAGAATTGGATCGTAGTTTAATAAGGTATTGTTTATGAATAGCAACCGCCAATGTTTTTCTTAGCTGCAGTTTTGCCTAGAGGAATGTGTTAAGGCCTAGTAAAGCATCGAGTGGGGCTGTGGTTTAGTGGTATAACATTCCCTTAGCATGGGAGAGGTCCGGGGTTCGATTCCCCGCAGCTCCATTTCTTTTTTTCCATTTTTTATGCTTTCTATATCATATTTGAGAACCAATTCATCCTTACTTCTCTCCGAAAATCCAACTTTCTGATCGTTGCGTCAACGATGTGTGTGTGTTTTCTTTGATTGTTTCATCTAAGCGCAAACTGCTTCCGGGATGGCCATGCATGGATGCAATGCAATGCAGGGTGAGCCGAGCCGCACTGCCGGGACGACAACCTTATCGATTATTACCCCTGAAGCAAAGCGCCCGGGAAGGTCTTGCGCTTTCGCCTTGCCTTGTCTGGCGATTAGCGACAATTTGCGTCGAAAGCGGCCTATATGCGCCCATCTGGACTAACCAGCATTGACCTTAGTACATACAGTACTCCGTACGTGAGGCTATATCGCTTGTCGTGAGCGTCTGGTGTCACACATACGGATACATATCCAGCCAATCGAAAGCGCCAAAAGCTCGGGCTCGTCACAAAGTGGCGCTAATGAGCTGCATGGAGAAAAAAAAGGGGGGAACTGCAATGGTGCTTAAGGACACGAGGGTCTCTAGGTCGATGAAGGCGGGTTTTTCGAAGCTTTGTATTGGCTGGTGCGCCTCATGGTGTACTGAGAGTCGCACATCATTTGGGATAAAGGCGAGAACTACGTGACACACGTTTGTTTCGCTTGCTATCTTGCTATAACATGCCAAACTCTCCTATTCAGGAGGCGAGTTCATCGATTGAGAGTGATTCGTCCATCGAGTGAAAGATTCACGAGCTCTTTTCATCGCATAACTTCTTTCGAAAGAAGCTCGAGCGAAACTATAAAACGCCTGTTTTTGGCCAGTCCTTGGGATATGTCACTTCGTCGTCGTCGATGTCATGGATTCAAAGTTCGAAGAGGAATCATTGCACCATTATGACGCCGAGGAGTTGTTTGACCACATCACCTCCTCCGCCCCATTGTCGCCCAAAACCTATCAGCTTTCGCCTAGATATCTGGCGAGGCAGTACTCTTCAGTTCCAGACTTGCACGATGCTGCTGCTGCTATCGACGCTGCGAGAAAATTAGGCATCCCTACTCCTGTTGTGAGAAGGACTTGCGAACATAAGGGGCTAGCGTACATGATAACTGAACGACTGCCAGGAGTAAGGCTTCGTGATGTATGGGCCACACTCAACTGGCCGACAACTATCAACCTCGCCTTACAACTTCGAGAATTCATCGATAGGCTGAGAAGCGTCACTTCACCTGCCGCTGGGTCAATGAAGACAGGTGAATGCAAGTCCTTCTGGCTCACTGATCACTATGGACTGCCCGACGAAGCCACTCCCGACGAAATCATCGAGTTTCTGAAATTCTGGGTGAATTTCACCTCAGTGCGCAAGGCGATAGCCGATGCGGAAGACCGAGTCAAGCCAGAGCCAGAAGGCCGCGTGCCTTCAACAGACCTGCCATTCGTCTTGACGAACCACCATCTTGGCCCATCGAGCCTCTTGGTGTCACCTTCTGGAAAACTCTGTCTGCTCAATTGGGACACGGCCGGCTTCTATCCAACATGCTTCGAAGCCACGTCGATGAGATATCTGCTCAACAGTCACCATCGGACACGGAAGAGACAGAGAAATGAAGTGCCCCGTCACTGGAGCTTCTGTGCTCGATGGAGATGGATTGTCTTCACCATGATCGCCGCTGGTAACTTCGAGGGCGACTACCGCATTCTCAAAGAAGTCAAGTGGAAAACAACTTACTTCCCACATAGCAGGCGAGCTCATCTCCTGGTCCTCGACGGCCCAACGAAGTATCCTGTTTATTAACAGGTGATTGTAGTGCTTGGTCAATGGGTGATGTATATGTTGATTATGAGGAGATGAGCTCTGGCTACTGATAAGCTGACAAGGAACTAATTTTTCCGTTCATGGGCCTATGGCGCAACGGTAGCGCGTTTGACTCCAGATCAAAAGGTTATCCGTTCAAATCGGGTTGGGCTCATTTCTTTTTTGAGTTTTTTTTCCTTTTTCTTGAAAAAAGTTTTGATTATAGTATTGCATTCATGTTATCGAAGAAAGAGGTATTTAATTGAGGTTCTGATATCGAGTTCTTTGGATAGGATGTTTCGGACGATCTCATTCGCATCATGATTATTTAGCTCAGCATATAGCAGCGTATTGTGAATTGATCATCGATTGCCATTGAATGATGATCAGGAGTTAATGACAATAAATGTATATTTCAAAGACATTAAGCATAGCCATGGACGATTGTAGGTAGGTAGGTTTCTTGTGAATATGCTGCGTCATGTAAGAGCCGAACAGAGGTAACAGTATTCGTCCAATAACCCGATATGTATCGTTTCATCCAGAAGCCCCTCCTTCAATTAGCCTTCTTCGCAGCCTCACGCTCCGCCTTGCGCAAAGCCCTCATGCGAATGTTCTCATGCATCTTCTTATTCTGGCTCAACGCGAATCTACTCATAACCCCCACAGTCTCACTGACAATCCAGACCATCAAACCATGAGCCCAGAAGGGAGCAGACGTATGCGCATACTTAGAGCCAGAGCCACGACCGATCTTGCTGAGAACAGACTTGACAAAGTTGCGAGGAGTAGGGATATTCCAGGATGAGCGGCGAATCTTAGACATGGCAGAAGTGACGAGGAAGCTCTGGATAAGCTCGACGGTGATACCGTAGGGTTCGAGCTCCCCACCAAGAGCAGTGGACCATTGCTGCAAGAAAGCCTTGCTGCCGGAGTAAGTGGCCAATAGAGGAGTAGGGAAAAGGCCGCCGAAGGAGCCCATGGTGAGGATCAAGCCGCGCTTGCGCTGCTGCATTCCAGGAACGACGAGCTTGGTGACGCGCAAGGTGCCCGTGCAGTTGATGTTGATGATGTCGGCCATCTCCTTATCATCGGTGAGAGCGAAAGGCACGGGGATGCTGTGACTTAGCCCGACATTGTTGACAAGAATCGAGATGTCAAGATCGTCGCAAAGTGCCTTCAGCCGTTCGTAGTCGGCATCATCGTTGCGGGCGAAATCCATAGCCAGGGTTTTCGTCTCGACATTGTGATGCTTGCCCTTGATCTCACTGGCAACAGCGTCCAATTTCGACTGCGTACGGGAGACAAGAAGGACATTGTACCCGGCATTGGCAATCTGCAGAGCAAATTCTCTGCCGATGCCATCAGAAGCACCAGTGACAAGGGCCCAACTGCCCCGCGGACCGAAACTCTTGAGCTGTAATGAAAAAGAAGCAAAGGCGTGAGTCAATGGTCAATGCACATGACCCAGGAAGAACAGAAGAATTAGACCTACCGGCTTGCCAGGAAGCACGAAGATGCTCAGAAGAGTCACCGTCCAGCAGAGGAGCTTGCCGACGAGGTAGAGCCCGCCGACACCAAGCACAGCAGCGGCAATGGCAGACTGCCAGCCCGTAGCGATGGGCAGCTCAAAGCTTGACAGAGTCTTGCAGAGATAAGGCATGATGAAGCTGATCTAAGGACACGGCTCAAGTATAATAGGAAGACAGAATCCCGAGAACGGCTCAAGAAGTCGAAGTCGTGGGCAAAGACACGAACGGGTCGAGCGGTAATGATGGCGGGGCGGCCCGTACGCGGGTACTGACCGGGTGCTTGGAGGGGCCACAGACAGCCACAGAGGAGCGATTTATGAGCAAGGCTGGTGAGGGGACGATCGTCTGGTTGATGGGCGTAGGTGGTTGCGTCCGAAATATAGGTATGGTGAAGCCTGCCCGCAGACGACATAAATAAGGACTCGGCTCGACTCGACGAGAATTGATGAATATCACGAATACCACGCAGCATCAAACCGACGCCAGTTCACGTTGACATCCGCTTCATTGCCAATCAATCTGCATTTCTGATATCCTCTCTCTCCTTGAGCACACCGGCCTCGTTCGCAATGGATTTCCTCCCGCAGCACGCTGGCCTCTTGCCAAAATGGCTGGTCTTGGTATGTCTGTCTGTCTGTCTGTTCTGTCTGGACGGACGGACTGGCTGGATCCCTACCTTGTTTGAAATCCCTACGCAGGTCTGACTCCGCCTCCTTCTCCTCCTCCAGGTAGCTGTTGTCTCGTCGATAAACAGCCTCCAGGCATATGTCTCGCCTCTCTACACTAGCCTCATCTACAACAACTCCCCCCAGAACCCCCTGCACTCACGAACGTTCGGGACATGGACGTTCCTCTCTTCGGTCGTGCGCTGCTACGCGGCCTACAACATCGACGACCCGCTGGTCTACGGCCTCGCCATGTGGACGTACGGAATCGCCCTGGCGCACTTCACGGGAGAGTGGCTGCTGTTCGGCAGCGCTAAGGCCCAGGGACGATTCATAAGCCCGTTCTTCGTGGCGAGTGGGAGCCATGAAGCCAGCTCAAACCACGAGATTGACACGGTGTGGCACGGAGAACGACCAAGACGGAGAAGGGAGAAAAGGAGAGAGAAAGCAGCAGGAGAAAAAGAGACAAACGGGGAGGAGAGTTCCGCATCCATATCCCCCTCTCCCTGGGCCCCTTTTGCCGACATCACCATGAGTAATGTCAACAGAGCAGGCAGAACAGGCGTGAGAAGAGGTCAGATGAAGAGACAAATGCACTTTACATACCGCGACAAGGCCAAGCAGAAGGGGTGCACAGGAAACGGAGAGGACGCCGGATCTGATACAAGCAAGATCTGTGTGGTTTTGAGATTGCTGGTGGTGTGAGGTGTGCTGAAGAAGAGAAAACTAGAGATGATGATGGCAGAAGAGAGAGAAAAGAGGAAGAGAAATCGCTTTATATACTTATACGAAAGGATCCTGATGGTTCTCGCTGCGATGATGTCTCAATTGGGTCTCCTGACTGCTATTTTATATCATTTACTTTTCGCATCTCTGTGATATCCATATCCCGCCCATGACAACATCACTTTTCTCTGTCAACCTTCCCACAAGTCCCCGCCTCGATGATGACTGTCACTGACTGTTCTTCGTTTGCTCCTCGTCTCCTTCTCGTCTCCCTGCTCTGTTGTCGTCTCTCGCTTCAGGGGGTTCGAGTTCAGCCCAATGCCTCTCCCTCGTCGCCCGTTGTACTACCTCCTGCGACTCACCACTCACTCATGCACGTATACTTGCTACTTGACACCAATATTCGTGTACTTACGAGTGTAGGCGACCAATATAGACCCCATTCAGGACAGGGGGCGAATCTTGCACTGGGAATTGACTGACAGATGCATCTGTTGGTCTCTGTCCGGCCAGAAAGGGGGAACGCAAGAAGGATAATTTTATGTCGTTGAACAGGTCTCTTTTTTGATTGCCTTGATATTCCATTCGCTCGTAGTCTTTTTATACCGTAAGAGATATTTCATTCAAGCCAAAGCAGGGAAAGAAGAAAAGAAAAAAAAGGGGAACGAAAGAATAGTCAGACACAGGAGAACTCATCATATCGAGTTGAGGGAACACGAGATGAAAGAGCAATCTACTCCTCCTTCTTCTCCTCCTCACTGGAAGCAGCCTTCTTCTTCTTGTTCTTGTTCTTCTTGTTCTTGTTGCCAGTCGACTTCGAGAGGGGCTTCTCCAAGATCTTCAAGATCTCCTCGTCCTCCAACTTCTTATCAGACTCAACCGCGTCAAGATCGAGAGCGGGAGGAGCAGCAAGACGCTGAACGCCGTTCTTGGTGATGGCTGTGTTGCTGTTAGCTTGAACTTGATCACATAAAAAGGGGAAAAAACAAATCCGAAACAAAGAGAGCAAAGACTCACCAATTGTAGTGAACAATCTCGAGACTGGCGAACCATCAGCCTCACCAGAAGGCTCATACGGCCTGACGACACCACCACGAACACACTCGACGATGCCGACCTTCGCAGCCTTCTCATCCTCCATCTGTCTCAAGCTGAAGGGGAAAGTCCCGAACCGCTTAACGATCTCAGACAAAGTCTGTCTGCTGCTAGGTCTCTTCAAGAGGTAGGTCGTAGTCGTGCGACGGTGCAAGGTGGTTCGTAGAGGCAAGTCCTTGACCTTACCAGAACCCAACGACAAACCGACCTCAACACCCCACGCCTCAAGGACATCGGGGACGCCCTCACCGCGAGCATTGCCCGAGGAAGGAGAGACGATGATCTTCTTGTCGCCCTCGATCTCATTGCGCTCGAACTTCCACGTCGTAGTGTTCTCGACGACCTCGCAGCCGAAGGTCTTGGCGACCTTCTCCAACAACTGCGAGATGCGCGCCTGCGTGGGCGCCTTCTCGTTCTCGGTGCCGGCGATGATGCCGGGGGGCAACATCAATCGCAACATCAACTCGTTCGCGTAGTGGGTCGCGAGCAAGAGGTCGGCCATGCGGCCAGTGACCTTCTCGCCGGCAGCGTGGCCGACGATGATGTTGTCGCAGACGATGGTGCCAAAGCCGTCGATCTGGGCACCGAGCTGGATCTTGACGAGCTCGTCCTTGACGAGAGTGGTCTCTGCTTCCTTCTCGCCGGCGAGCGGGGTGTATGGTGTCACATGGCTGCTGGGAGAGACGGTGGTAGGGTGAGCGATACCTGATGAGCAGAACAAACATATCAGCCTGACCTGTGCTCAATGGTCTGAAGAAGAAAAGAGTGTAGCTTACCCTTGGTGATCTTCTTGCCCTTGAAGACCTTGCTAATCTCCTCATCAAGCATCTGATCACCCTTCTGGCAGATCTCGACGATCTTGGCACCCTCAGTGCACCATCCTGTAAAGCCGAATTAGCTTGCTGTTACTGCAATCGCCTTTGCAGTTCCGCTTGTCCGCTGCAGCGCAGCACAGCGCAACGCAGGCCTACAAGACAGAAGTTTGCACTGAAAAAAAAAAACAGTAGGATCACGCACCTGAGACAGCAGCAAGAACCTTCTGCGAAATCTCCGCGGCGGTCTTGTACTTGGTCAAGGTATCGGGGTTGGCGAGGGTGTAGTCTATGCAGAGATGCGATTCGATTGATTAGCCTTTTCATGTCTTGTTTTCTTGTTTGTCTTCGACTCTCAAATCCTGAACAGCACTGCGGGGGAGGAGCGCGCGCAGAAGAGAATGGCCATTCCCTTCTGACAGATCAGGCAGCATTGGGGGGGACGTGACATGCTGCAATGACTGCTGCACCCTCCGTCCGTACATGAACAGATTTTTTTTTTCTTTTTTCCTTGTGCTTCGATGGTATTAAATCTCTGCGCATACCGATCTCGACCTGCTGGGCAGCTGCGTTCTCAGTCATGATTGCGACTGGGATGTGTGATGGGAAAGATGAAGAGGTGGAAATCAACGGACTTGCGTTCGAGTCCTTGTGGTCTGTTCTCAGGCTGTTTTCCGGAGGCGAAGGTGGGTTGTTGTTGTTGTTGTTGCTGCGTATGGATCTCGCTCTCTCTTGTGTGGTTTTCAAG
>JAGYIB010000174.1:0-13718 GCA_024244615.1 Ascosphaera pollenicola | reverse complement strand
TTGCTTTAATGTGAACATGGTCATGATTTTTACGGCTATTGTGGCGGTAGTCGCGTCTAGTAGTGAACACCCGCAGGGGCGCAGCGCACCACCACCACCACTTCCGCCCGCCACCGACCACCTCACCAGATATCTGCCTTCAACTGTTGTCCCTTGATTGTTGACTTTGACTTCAAACAATGCTGCAGCCACCCAACGATCGCTACGTGCTGTCTGCGTCCTTCGAAGGACACGATGATGATGTACGCAGAAACGCAGAAGAGCCCATCTGCCCCTCCTTCCCCTCCATACTCCATACTTGCCGTCCCAGCTAATTGACCCATCCACGCCTTAGGTTCGCGCCGTGACCTTCTTCAGCGCAAGTGAGATCGTTTCTTCCTCTCGCGATGCCACCGTGCGACTCTGGCGCCTTGACGCCCCCCCTCGTGACCCTGGTCTTCTCGCTCTGCAAGGCAAGGACTTCATCAATTCCGTGGCAACAATCCCGCCAGACGACCAGTTTCCTGTAGGCCTCATCTTTTCAGGAGGGAAGGACGCTATCATTGAGGCCAGAGCCCCCGCTACACCAATTGATCAGCCCTCGGAAGCATTGCTTGTTGGCCATGCCGGGAACGTCTGTGCTTTAGATGTCGCGCCAGACCGTGACTACTTGGTCAGTGGCAGTTGGGACTGTTCCGCGAAGCTATGGAGAATCGGCGTCTGGGAATGTGCCGTCACGCTGGAAGGCCACGAGGGCAGTGTTTGGACGGTTTTGGCTTACGACAGTGACACCATCATTACAGGTACGCTGTGCTTGCGTCTTCCTCGTCTGTCCTCCCACACACCTACGCCCTCCTGTGACTGACGTGTACGCACCTGAACAGGATGTGCCGATAAGCAGATCCGCATCTTCCATGTGACCGGCAAACTACTTCGGACTATCGAAGGTACCAAAGATGTCGTACGCGCCCTCTGCCGACTACCTCTCAATCATCCCTCTGGAGCTCATTTCGCCTCTGCGGGGAACGACAATATCATCCGTCTTTGGACATTGCAAGGCCGTCAGATTGCTGAACTCCACGGCCATGAAAACTTCGTCTACTCAATAGCTTCCCTACCAACCGGCGAGCTGATCTCGGCGGGGGAAGACAGAACTGTCCGCATCTGGCAAGGAAGCCGCTGTGTTCAAACTATCACTCATCCTGCCATATCTGTCTGGAGCGTTGCCGCTTGTCCGGAAACGGGTGACATCGTTACCGGTGCTAGCGATCGAATCGTTCGCGTCTTCACTCGTGACAGAGCCCGTCAAGCAGAGGCTTCGGTCTTGCAGCAATTCGAGAGAAGCGTTCAGGAGTCAGCGATACCTGCGCAACAAGTTGGAAACATCAATAAGGATCTTACATCAACTATCTAATACGCTTGGTGTGGATGATCTCGCGCTCTTCGATCTTCGAGATATGGACCCTCCACCTGCTCTTGGTGCCAACTTGGTCATGATCATGGGAACAGTCAGAAGCTTCAAGCATCTGAACTCATCATCAGACAGGTTTTGTCGATGGCTAAGGAAAGAATACAAGCTACGGCCAGGTGCAGATGGTCTGTTAGGAAGACAGGAGCTCAAGCTCAAACTGAGACGAAAAGCCAGAAAAGCCAAGCTCGCGAGCTCCGTCGGCGCTACAATTCAGGATCTTGATGATGGAATTGTCACTAGATGGATTTGCATCAATGCTGGATCAATTGAAGACGGTAGACCAGCGTCTGAAATCCCCCGTACCCCTGGCTTTGTTGGATTCGGGACACAATCTCCCACTTGCCAATTAGTGGTCCAGCTCATGACTGAAGATAAACGGGCGGAACTGGATCTGGAGACACTGTGGGGAGGTCTACTACGGAATCGAAGACCGATGCCAACGGTTGAAAGAGAGGTTGAGCAGCATATCAGTCAAATGGACTCTGCGCAAAGATTGCCCCTTTCCAGGGTAACCTATATGGGCCACCAAAAGAGAGAACTACACACAACATCGGCCCTAAAATCAGAGCCCGGTAAAGATGCTTCATCGTCATTGCTAAAACGTCCCCCAACAGAGTATTCAGTGCATACACTGCCATACGGCAAGAAGGGTGTATGGACTAGCTGGAAGCAACCAGCCTCCGAACCACCTTATCAACATGCGCTGCTACAAAGCATCAAGGCCTTGCCAAAAGAGGAGATTTTTGACGCACTTGGACAGGGGCCAATGGATACAAGCTCAACTGAAGTCTTGAGAAAGTTTTACGCCCAAACATCAGTATACCTCTTTTCTTATAAGGAAGCATTGAGGTTCGAATTGGTCCGATTCGCTGTCGAGATCGGACATCCGAATTACACGAAGCAGGACCTATATAGAAAATTCTTGAACCTGTCTCTCTCAGGGTTTCATGTCACTCCCACCCATTGGACAAAGATATTGGACACCTTCCTTCTATACCGAGTCCCTGCCAAAATCAACCCGACCGACCCTTCGCATCTTCGCCTTTCAGAAGATGATCTGAACCTTGCTCTCAAATTCATCTCTCACATGAGCCTGCAAGGCCAAGACCCCTTTGTCTCCAATATACTGTCACGTCTTCATCGCGCTGCAATGTTCCAAGTACCTGTCTACCTCATGCCTAAAAGAACTACGCCCGCCTCAACCCGCACCGAGAACGCATACCCAGTCAGCCAAGAACAGTTCCGCGCCGCAAGCATGTCCCAAAGTCGGATTCGCAAAGTGATGCGGATGGGCTTCACTCATTTCAACGCCAATGAATTCCCCGTGCTGCTGAAGCTACACTTCAACCAGGCTCAATACGATATATTCTGGGACATCTGGCGACGCAGTTCGATCCTAGGCATTCGGCGCACAAAAGAGGTGTACCTACAGATGTTCGAGATGATGGCCGCGCGCGCGAATGAGAAATTGATCCTGGAAATGATTTGGAATGTCGTTCCGATGATGGAGCGAGAGGCTATTCCCGTGAAGATGGATAGGGATCTGGCAAAGGCGTTGATGACGTGTCTAGTGGTCGTTGAGCCGAAGTTGCGGACTACGCTTGATGAAAGGGGGCTTTCAGTGGGCAAGGGTCCGTTGTTCAAGCTTTGGAATAAGTGTATGAGTACTATACTCAGGGATATGGGTCACTGAACTGTCTGAATAGGCGTTTTAATCTTGATTTTATGTATAAACAATTGTCTGTATATTCACACCTGATATGACTGCACTTGACGCATTGCCAGGCATGTACATTATACCTCTATTCTTCTCTAAATCTTGTGCCATATTGTATTTTGGTCGCTGGGATGAACGAATGCCAGCTGATCTTCATGACTCGTTCATCCTTCGAATCGACGGACCGATGTCAGTCATTATCACCTATAAGCCTCGTGCAACAAAGCTGTTCAAGTCCCAAAGCCCAGTCAAGGCCATTTTATAGACACGAAAAGCGTGATGCTTGGTAGGGCAATGCCGTGTTCGAGGCGCATGGCTAGATATTCTGAAACGACAGCCGCATTTCGAGACATCAGTAGAACCTGTAGCGTTGTTCAATTATACCACCATACCTTCCCATTTTTCGTGGAAGAATGTCAAGTAGGCTGTCGAGAAGAGACCATCATCTCATTAACCGAGAGCGATTTCAGTATATAACCATGTCCTCCTTGTCTTCTTCCATGACTTCATCTTCTTGCGCTTTCGACTCGCCCAGATCATGCATTGCACTGTCATCAGTATGTGCGTGTGAAGGCTGAGGTATAGGGTTGGATGCCTCATTGTGATCTGCCTGATCTGTCTCCTGAACAGATTTTGATCTTGATGTGGAGTCATTGGCGTCGGCATTTTCATCACCCCGAGAGGCTTGGTTGTCTTCTTGCGCTGCGTGTGCAGCAGGCAAGGGGCCATCTGTTTGACTCTGCTTGAGGGCCTCTAGTGATTTCTTTTGTTCGGCTCCCTCGACTCCTTCTTCATTCGCATTGTTCGGTGCCGTCTTCTCAGGAGACTTGGCGTGTCGTTTCTCAAATTGTTCCATTTCATCTCGGATTGTATGCTCAACTTCCTCAATTTGGTCTTCGATTTGCCTCTCTTGAGAAGCTGTGATTTTCCAGGGTTTATAGTACTAGTTGTATCATCAGTATGGAATCGCTCTCGAATTGAGTAAAGTATTCGAGACGAGGTCAAACTCACTAAAGCAGGTTCTGTCCTTGTCTTCAAAAACCTCGCCATGGCCCTCATATTCGCATGTCTCAATCGCATAGCCTGCCGTTCAAGAACCACCTGCTCACGTCGTCTCTTCGCAAGTAATTCTTCTTTCTTTGCTCGGGCAGCCTCATCCAATTCACCTTCTCGCACACTCAATCTTGCAGCTTGTTTCTTCTCTGCCTCCGCGCGCCGCCTTTGAGCCGCAGCTGACGGTGCCTGTGACAGAGTCCCTAGCAATGCGCCAAAGAGGCGCTGACCACGTTTGCGCTCCTCAGCTGCAGCACCAGGGCCGGACCGGCGGCGTGGAGCTCGGTCTATTGGTGCGGCTGAGGGTCTCGCGTTTCGATCGCGAGACCGCTCACGCTCACGCTCATCGCGAATAGAACGGCGCCGGTCCTCGTGTAGTGTATCGTCATCAACGTGCGGCGGTGCTGGTGAATGCGTTGCCTTTCCCGGGCTGTCTGTGCTGAAGCGTCGCCGTTTGGTATCTTCTGTATCGTTGTTACAAGAGTCCTCGGTGACGGACTGTCGTCTCTTCAATTGGTTGACCTCAGGTGTCGGAGGGGCTTCCTCTGGCTCTGGGAAAGCAACGGCGGATTCGATGACATGTCTAGGGAGCGGTTAGTTATGATATCCCTTGTATCATAGAGCTATGGGTTAACTTACTCCTCCCTGTCCGCCATCGCAAGCAGGTTTCTAGCTATCCCTCAAGTATTCTCGAACTTAGCGTCAAGAACAGCTTCCTGAAACAATTATCAAAAGCACACGACCGTCGATGATATGACGTTTGAACAGCATTCAAGGCGTATCTTGGACGGTGACATCGAGGTCTCGTCGCATTTCTCCGCGGGGGTCTGAGATGGGAAATTTTATATGGAGACCGCGCTAGTCCAAAAACAGCTTAGCGCATTCTGTGCTTCTTTTTCTTCTCCGAATTGATCGAGCGACGACGACGACGACGACACGAACGTCAACATCAACGACACCAGCAGCCACAACAGTCAAGGAAGCTGTCCGAACGAGCTCTATCTGTGGAGAATCGTCTGAATCACACTCGCTCACTGCCTCTTTCTCATCATGTCGCGCCATCATCCCGATCTCGTCATGTGTCGCAAGCAGACCGGCATCTCCATCGGCCGTCTGTGCGAGAAGTGCGACGGCAAGTGTCCGGTCTGCGATTCCTATGTTCGCCCTACGACGCTTGTTCGCATCTGCGACGAGTGCTCCTTTGGCAACTACCAGAACAAATGCGTTGTCTGCGGCGGAGAGGGCATCTCGGATGCATTTTACTGCTTCGAATGTACGAGACTTGAGAAGGACCGGGACGGATGCCCGAAAATTATCAATCTGGGAAGTTCAAGGACAGATTTGTTCTTCCAGAGAAAGAGTCATCGGAATCAAGGCATGCTAGGATGATGATATTGAACCTTTTCTATGAGATGCTTCCGACGAGAGAGCCGTGTCCCTTCTCGCGGGTGTCCTTGTCTTCCGTCCACTTGTACTCGATCCGGGCTCGATGGTCTTGCTTTTCGGGCAACAGGGAGATGGGATCGAAACATCATCTCTCACAGTTGCTGCCAGCAATCTTTCTTCATTCTCAGCCATATACAGCCACCGACCGCACTCAGCGCGAAATAACTTGTGCCTGACCTGATGGAAGAGTCCTCATCATCTCAATTTCATGCATGGCCAGCAACTGAGACCACTTGTGGGACGAAACCCCAGCACCAAGCCGCGCCCTAGCCGTCTTCTACCAAACACAGGAGGTCGCTGCAAACACCTCCCAAACTTCTTAATACTGGCTGCCACCTGCCAAATCTAGTCATGTCACCTGTGTGTTTGTTCGTTGGCACTTTGACTTATGGATCCAAGGCTAGACGCAGCTGGCCGTTCCACTGTCTCTTGTGCATATGGTTTCCAGATGCTCGAATGAGCTTCTCCGGTCACGGAAAAATGAACAATTACTTGCCAGGCTACATGATCCCATTAAAATGTCTGTTTGCTTCTGTATACAATTTTGTTTTATCTGTTTTGATCATTGTATTGATCAACCGTCAATAGAAGAAAATCAAGTCATGCATAGTCGCGCAAGTGCCATATCCATATCTTATCACAAGCCGTACTTCGGCTTAAAATCGCATCAAACAGTGTGATAAGAGTATCCAGACTCGAACTTCTAGGTAAAAGCGCTTTGGTCGTTAAGCCAGCGTGGGCTATCAAAAGGTATCCGAAACCACCGCGGAAAAGGCATGGCTGAGACCGCGGGAAACTCGCCTCAAACGACATCTCACCTCCTTCCTCCTTCAACTGCTCGAGCTCACAGACAAAAATCAGATCAAGGGCGATGGAGGACAAAAGGCCTCGTCAACAGGCGACGCGGTGGTCCAGACAGTTCAATGCTCTCTCCTGAGGGCCGCCTCAGCCGATCGTCAGGCAGGTTGGTCCGAGTTTCTTCAGCAGTGCGCTGACGGGCACGTATGCTGCAGTGCAAGCTACTTGAGTGAACAGACGCGCACTGCAGAGTCAGGCGGACTGATCAAGCTAAGTTCAATAGACGGCCGAGGATAGACTAAATGGTTCAGCATCTTGTCATTCGTCTATGTACGAATATATATACAGATTAAGCCTGAACTTGATCGGCCAGGGAGTCAAAAAAAGAAGCAAAGCACGATGTTCAGCGACATATGCGGAAGTTATTTTGAAAAAAAGGAAATGAAAAAGCAAAGAAATGGCAGTGCGAGCAGAGCAAGCAAAACTGGGGTATGAATGCACATCGACTTTTCAATCGTCCATCATCCTATATCAGATCCAGGTCGTCCTCGCATCTCTGCTTGCTTGATGAATTGATTCCAGGGGCATCCACGAGAAAATTCGGGTTGCGAGATTGGCGTTGGCTCACTTTTCCAGTGAACTCGCAAAATGAGGACGTATGAAGAGCTATAAGAAGGTTGATACCCTTTACTCTTCATACTGTCCGCCACCAAAGATCTTCAGATTGGTGCCTTCGAGTTTTGTTCTCAGGTACTCATAGACCGTGAACGTGACAGCTTGACCAGGAGCAACACGCATCACACGAGGTGTGATACCCTTATAGAAGGCGCGTGCACCTTCTTCCTTGAACATCTGGTTCGCGATGCTCACGATTCTCGATATGGCAGACTGTCCAGGGACGCCAGCCTTCCGTTGCAAACGCGTCTTGATAGTGTCAATTGGCGCATTGGAGAAGGGGCCCATGGCTCCGGAGATCAAACCAATCAAGCCCGTTTGATACGATGGCAAATCGCCATTGTACTCGGGCTGGTATGCTTGCAATGTGCTCTTCAGGTACGCATATGCTGTGAAATTGGCGGCTTGGTTGGTACCCTGACGGAGCGCGGTCAACGAGACACCTCTGTAGAGGGCACCAAATCCTTCTTCTTTGACGACAGTGTAGCATGCTTGCGCAGCGTTTCGGTATTTGGGAGCGCTGAGAGGGTCTGAGAGAGAGTGATGTTGAGCCTGGAGACGGATCTTGATAACCTCCATGGGCGTGACCACTGCAACGGCTTCAGTGACACCGGCAGCCAGACCAGCTATGGAACGTGGAGAAATCAGGTTAAAATCATGGTCCGTGCTCTAAATTTAGGGTATCGTCAGGACCACCTACCTAACATCGTTCGGGGACCAGAGATCGTTCCAGTCTCCTTGTCGGTCAACTGTTGTCTATAAAAGCCATACGACGTGAATCTGATGGCCATCTTCGGGATGATACCGCTGAGAACGGCACCAAGGCCCTTGTATAAACCGAGCGCCGTCTCCTTGGCCACGATCTGGCGGCCTGTCCCGATGAAGCCGAGAGGTTTTATCTGCATATTCTCAGCACTCTGCTCGAGTTGACTCTTAAGATTCTGATTCAGGAACATACGCTTGGATCATTGGCACGTCTTGAAAGCTGCATGCGGACCTTCACAGTGTCCAATGGATGGCAGACGAGAGCCTCCATCATACCGGCACCACCACCCGCTGCATACTGGGTCAGCGATGTTCAATGCACAAGGTGGGCTTTGACAATGAAGTGCTCACCGACGAGATTGACTGCCGCAGAGGCGGGCTTCTTCTGATCATTATTTTTTGACATTGTTGCGATCGCGAATTAAGTTGTGATGAATCGGGAATACCCAAGAGATAAGAATAAGGAAAAATAGCCCACGGATGCAAACAGTCAAGTCAAGCGCAGCCCGAGCGGAAATTGGTCAGTCAAAGAGCTTCAGAGATGAAATAGAAGAGCCGATAAGTAGGGCGACCCTGCTCTCTTATGGGACAGATAACCTTATAACGTTTATGTTGCTCATTGCCGGACAAGAGCCGAGGATGATGAAGGAGCCAAAACCCGTGGAGACACGGAGCTTGAGAATATACGCTCAACTCCATCAAATGAGCCTTCAGATCCAGACATCCGCGAGTTCTCGCGAAGACAATCAGCAATGAGTCACCGCAATTTCCCAAGTAAATAGGTCATACTGACCTTCAAGTATCGGCGACTCCGGTGAACAATTCAGAAGCCGGACAATCTGAACCCATTGACTGTTCAGAAGCCGGACAGTTTGCACCCATTGCCGTTGATGAGACGCGGAACATATGGCTTGGAGGTGGTCTACATAAGCTCACGCCGACATCGCTGCAGTTGCATCTGAAGATCCAGCGCCTGGCAGCCTTCCTTTTCCTCTGCCCATTTTCACTCTGTTCGCGCACGAAGACGACGTAGCCATATGCGTCGAGAGATTTGAGGTGGGGTATTCAGCTTTCTCCGATGATGTATTCTTGCACCAAGAGGTCCAATTGATAGGTCGCCATCTCAAATGGGTGGGGCCCATGTTTCTGGACGAGCGGAAGCAATTGAGTTGCTAAGTTTTACCTCTTCTGGAAAAGAGACAGGCAGCCTCCCGCGTTTACCCCGGAAAATCGACTTAGACATCATCTAGATATTTGTCGGCGTCACTTAAGCTTGAAACCGGTTTCCAGCTGTCAAATCGCGGAATTTCAGAGCAGAACGGAATTTCAGAGCAGAACAACAATTTATCTAAGACGTCAACCATCTGGTCCTGCGGCCTAATGTCTTTTAGAATTTTCGTCGCATATGTCTCGGAGAAACTCCTTGGAGCTGGGCTTCGATCACGTTGCAGCATACCACAGTGCTCTAAGGGCGCGAGCTCTCCGTCATGCAAGGCCCCGGCTTTTGAGTTCTCGGAAGGCAAGCAGGTGCATCGAACCGTCTTCCGAGGTCCCTAATCGCAGCCCAAGCACTTGGGTTTGCGGGCCGCCCGCGAACTCCCACAATGCTTTCACAAAGCTGATCTGTGTCTTACAACGGGGAAAACAGGTAGCAGCAAGGCATTTGCGCTTACATTGCTGCGGCACCTTCAACTTCGCTGTTGCATTGTCATGTCTCTTGGCTGCAGAACACTGCCCCAGGACTATTGCGATCGTTACCTTGGCTTGCCAATTACCCTCACATGATGTGGAAAAGTTGAGCTCAAGATCCCTGTCCCGAACATCTCTCATTGTTCTCAGGTTCGTGCTGAACGCCTCGGCCAACTTCCCAGCGAGCGCCTGTCTAAGGGCACGGTTAGGCAGGCGGAGGATGTTCTAGGCCATAGCGGCGGATTACTTTCCGCTCCCTGTCTGATTGCTTTTCAACTGGAGGGACTCCAATTGGCGTCGTACAGACGCAATAAGCGCCTTACACGCTTGACGTGTCTCCCATATTTCTTTAGAAGGACGTGAAACGTTTGTCGAACAGGACTGCTGACGATCGCTGACAGATTCGACTAAGATCACTGGGACTCAATGATGTACACGTCAAAATATTCGTCGTTGCCAGCACTAGATAAGGAGCATAGCCTCGCTGGCACCAGGGTCCCTGGAATCGAAATAGAACATGACGATGCTGGTCGCTCATCATCTCACTTTTGCCCAGGTTGAACAGACAGATTCGGCGTCAAGCCGGTGACTTGATATTCTTGTCCTTGTTCGAGGCAGCGGACTGTATGTGTATAGACACCACGGCCCCCTCTGCGACTGCCCGTTTGAGCTCAATGGCTGTTGTTAGCAAGCATGGGTTTCAGTACAAGGAGAAGGGTTGGGCAGAATAACCGTTAACGCCTCAAAGTTGGGTGGGCTCATCACAATTTCCGCTCTGAGACTCTTAGAGTGCGTGGCGGACTGAACGCGCGGACGCGCTCGCGGACGCGGAAACTTAGTGAAGAGTTATCGATCACCATTTCGACTAGTCGCCGTCGCCTTGACATCTTTCCTATGGCTCTTGGCAACTATGTGGCCAGGGCAGGTTTCCGGAGCACCGCCCGCCCTTATCCCCATACGTCTGGGCGGGTGCACACGCATGTCTGTGCCTACCCCCAGATCAGAGCTGGGCATCCAATCTGAATCGTATGCCCCTGATTGACGCTCGAGGGCGAACCTTGGGGGCCTGTTGCTGGGGGTTTCTACGAAGCATGATTGCTTGGCTTGCGTCCGAGCGTCCATGCATCTTTTCAGACACACCTGGATACGCATCTGTTCTAATTATCGATCAACATACTGCGACACGGCAAATTTGCTCCTTAACCATCGCATCTGCAATGTCGAGTTCGAAAGCGACAAGGTCCGCATGCAGAATCACCGCCAAGTGATAAGGCCTGAGGACCAAGAAAAAGCGAAGATCATGTCTCTTCCAATTGCCCAATTGCACGTCGACATGGATTTCAGTCGCCGCCCTAAGCCACTCTTTGAGACGCGGGATCACCATTGATGTTCTAGATGCTTGGTGATCGATGACTGAAGAGCTTGGCCATTGGTCTCTAGGATTACGCGTTAGCCAACTACGCCAGGAAATTTCTTGAGACCCCAACCTCTACAATGGAAACATATCAAGGAATGTCACTACTGTTTCGCGCTTTAACACCTGTGCCACATAGAAGTAACCGAGTGCATTCATCATGACAGGATTTGTGCGATTTGACTTACGCGGCGGGGGGTCTCGGCAGCATGCTTGCTGGTCAATTAACGAAGCACCAGGAGGTATGAGCTATGTCGATCGCATCAAAGCTCGATTGCTCACAAAGAAGCAAACATTGAGCTGCTTTCCTCTTCGAGCAAGATTGGGTTTAAAAGATAGACCTTATGGTCCTGAATCTGGAAAAGACTGTTGCTGAGCTCATTCATTCTCGACAACAATCACAACTCTTCTAGACGAACGACCCCAGAACAAAGTGCTCACTATGTCGTTATCAGAGACTCCAGAGACAAATGCTGCCGGAAGGCCGTTCGACTTTCATGCCAAACGCGTTGGCAAATTCATTCTTGGTCAATGGCTAGTCATTGCTATGGGTATCGCCTGTATGCTAGCATACTTTTTCCCCGATGTTGCAAAGCAGGGCGGATACATCCAGGCACAGTACTCAGTTCTCTATGGTGCTGTCATCGTGATTTTCCTCCTCAGCGGCCTAAGCATCCCACGCGACAAGCTCATCACCCATATCATGAACTATCGTCTTCACATCATCACACAGGGCTCCTCCTATCTCCTGATTCCCCTTCTCTTCTTTGGTGGTGTCTACCTTATCGATGCCACTGACACTAAGGAGCACCTCGACCGTGCTGTCTTGGCGGGATATATCCTGCTTTCATGTCTGCCTACTACTCTATCATCCAATGTCATCATGACACGCGCCGCTGGTGGTGATGATGCTGCGGCTCTTGTCGAGGTCTTGATTGCCAATGTTCTTGGACCTTTCATCACCCCTGGATGGGCCATGTCACTTATGCCCAAGACACCACGATTTGAGAAATGGGCTAGCTCCAGTGGTGGTATGGGTTCGATCTACGCCTCCACCTTCAAGGAGCTGAGTGTCACTGTACTCGTCCCCCTCTTTGTTGGCCAGGGCGTCCGATGGATATTCCCCAATGCGGTGCCAAAGTTCATGGCGAAGTACAAGATCAATAAACTCTCTTCGATTTGCCTGTTACTTCTAGTCTGGTCCAGCTTCTCGACGTGTTTCTCTACACATGCTCTTGAGGCATTGAGTGATTCAACAGTAGCATTCACAACTGTCATGAACGTCGCACTCTACCTGTTCCTAACAGCGGGCTGCTTCTGGCTTGCGCGACCTTCCAAGTGGATGTTGCCCAAACCCCTTGAACCTGGCACTAAGCCCAGTGTGATGTGGAAGATTCACAACGCCATCATCCAGCGCATGCCTGTCGGTGAGACCATTGCGATCTGTTTCTGCGGGCCTGCAAAGACAACCGGTCTTGGCATCCCCTTGCTCTACTCGATGTACAAAGACAACGACATGTTCGACAACGCGCGGATGTCTGTGCCTGTTATTCTCTACACAACGCAGCAGATCTTTGCGGCGCACTTCATGATCCACTTGTTCCATTGGTGGGGTGAGAAGACGAAGAAGATCGAGGAGAAGGGCGGCGTCTACGACGATGAAGAAGCCGCTCGTCCTCAGACCAATAGCGACGTAACGATCGTCGAACCACCTCGCATCTCCAAGGAGGGTGCCGACAACAACAACAGCAACAACAACAACAACGAGAAGACGGTCAGCGAGCAAGATCAGGAGCCCATCTCAAGACCCTTGACAGCTGTGACATACGTGGATGGCAGAGACGAGTCACATTTTCCAGGAGCAGGCTCTCCTCCACAAACATACTCCCCTGAACAAATGAACTCGCTGCACCCTCTGAGCACATTACAGCCAGGTCATAGCACCGCATCTTTCAACACAACTCGAACGCTTACCCCTGAACATTAAGCCGACACGCTCTTCTCTCGCCTGGCGCTCTCAAAAATCATTTCGTTGCATCCTTGTCTGATTACTTTTTCGTTTCGAGCTATCTCTTCTTCTTCTTCCCTGTCTATGTTTTTGTTTCCGATTCACTTAGTTAGATACCCATGGGAAGCAATCCCTAACACTGTTCCCTGTTCCTTGCTCGTTTTGCCGCTGCATAGCCCGAGCCCTACCCCCTTTGTGTGAATTTAGTACGTGTCTCTTTGGATATCTCATTCCATCCAAATAGCTCAAAAAGAATGACTACTCTACTTTTTCCATCACATCAAATCAAATCAAATCAGATCAGATCAGATCAGATCATCCCTGCACATAAACAAAGAAAAGAAAAAAAGAAACATAACATCAATAAATCAAACCAAACGCGCGTACAATTCCTAACTACTCCGTAGTCGTTCAGTCCACCTTCACACTTGTCAATCCCCCTCCCCAAACTAGATATCCCTTTCCCTTATCGAAAACCCCAAACCCCAAAGCAAACCCCAACCGCACAGCAAAGTTTTAGAGCTGATAGTTAGTTCGTCACAGACTCGTATGGCATATCATACACGATCAACAACGCACGCCCCTTGGGCGCTGCACCAGCGGCACGACGGGACCGTGCAGAGCAGAACAGAGAGAACTTCCAGAAGAACGTCCATCAGCTCAAAACAAAACAAAACAAGCAAAGAAGAAACAAAAAAGGATT
>JAGYIB010000173.1:0-13725 GCA_024244615.1 Ascosphaera pollenicola | reverse complement strand
CTCAGAGGCAGTTTTTCCCTCCAGGCTTTTGAAGACTTGGTTTGACTTGATTTCTGGGTGGGGGAGCGCGCAGTGCAGCGCAGTGGTTTGGATTCAATTCAATTTTTCTATGTCAATTTTGCAAGCTGAACATGGTCATTTCATCTTCATCTTCATGTTTGCTTTTTCACGGAATGGATGTGTTCTGGCTGTTCTCTACGCCTACGTCGATTGATTATATCGGGCATCAAGCATCAAGCATCAAGCATCAACATCACCTCCCTCCCCGAGTCAGTGCCTTGCCTTGCCTTGCCTCGTTCAGGCTGAGCTAGGCTGACCTGCGTCTTCATCAGCGTCGCATCGGTCTCAGACTCAGAAACAGCGATTTCTATCTATGTATCTTGCCGCGGCGTCTCGCATTCGCTGCTGCTGCTACATACAGTCCAATGCGTAGCCCTCTCGGCCTTCCATCAGTATCGTCGTCTGAACGCATATAGAAAAAGACTCGTTCGCTTCTCCTCCACCAGAAAACGGGCCCGTTTCGAAAGAGCTGCGCTTGGACCTCCAACTGCCCTTCCAGCAAGCCGGGAGCGAGAGGCAAACAGAGCGAGAAGGAGAGCTGCAGCTTGAGCTCCTGTGCCTGCGTCTGCATTGACTGTCTGCACGGTGTATGCCCATGTGGAACGGGGACCTTTTGTTAGTCCACGAGCACACAAACAGACAAGCAGACCAGCAGCAGAAGAGAGGAAGTCAATCCCAATTGCGCCCGAAAGACTGTCTCCTGCTCTATGATGATGATCATTACGTACAGGCTGCCTCTGGCTGATACCCGTTGGGCTGCTAACGAACTACATTACTTGCCTTGCACACGCATGTTATATCAGCCACCGTTCTAAGAAGGATGAAACGGCCCGCTGAAATGATTGCTGCGTATCTCCTCCAATGGCATACTCTCTCATCATTCCATCAATCAACTGGAATGCCTCTTCATGGAGTACGGATACCGAGTTTTGTTACGCATGCAGGATACGCATGCAGTTGTGGCAAGGATGAACGACGATGCCCATAGCGTAGCGTCTTACGCCGGAACCCAGTTCGATACCTCATTGATGGGAGCTGCCAGATCTTTGCTCGGCTGGTCACTTCTGTCAATGCTGCGCTTTTCTCTGGGGAGGGAAAAGGGGAGGACGCCGAATCCCGTCGATGGATAATGAAGACGACATGTGCTACATATGCGTGCTTCTTCTCTGCTATGTTTCAGTATTTGAGTCAGACGACGACAAGGACGTCGTCAATCCGGCAGCTTCAAAATATTGGAACACTAGGACGGCCCGCTGGACACAAGCAGAGGCCAATTCTACACTTGACCGTTGGCGGGTGTGGGGAACGGGTGGTGTAGAGCAGGCGAGCGATAGACCGTTTGAAGCAGGAATACATCCACAGACAAGTCAAATTGCAAGGTTACACACGAGGTGAGGGGTTTGCGTGTTCATTGCTTATCCTCCGCTCCCTACACCTTCCAGAAGACGACGAGAAGCAGAGAAGCACGCTTATTCTGTCTCTGGAACCCCTGAGAGAAAAACATCCTCGATCACATCTTGCGTCTTGCATCCAGACTGGGCCCTTTCTTGTCTCACGAGACATCGGACATTTCTGAACCACCGATCATCTTGATATACCTCGACGTTCAGCGTTCAACGACCGCTCTGGGCGTTTTTGCTTTTCTCAATACCCACTTCTTTAGAGCCGGCCAAACCATTAAATTGGTATAGGTCTACGGAGTACGGAGTATGTGGCAGTGTCAGACGAAAGACATCCGAACAAAACGTTGGACACAGACAGGTTGGACAGAGCAAAAAGAAATCTGGAAGAGGACATCCCCCATGTCACATTATCTCTTGCCTAAAGCGATCAGGAGCCCCGAGACTGAAGATCTCAGGCGGTTCATCTATTGCTTGCTTGACCGGGTAGCTTGTTCAGCTTCTCGCTTCCCACCATAGATCTTCTTCTTCATTAAGGCCAAGTGCATTGAACTGACTCAGGTCGCGGCCAGGACCCTCCGGTTTACTCAATGGGGTCATTGCGCAAGATACTCAGGCTGCTGATCATCATGCGTTCGTGCTAAATGCAACTAAGCGATTTTAGCAAATATGCAATGCATGATTGCAAATGGTCTTTTGGTACCTGCATGGAGTGGCATTTGTCTATTTCATCATTGATCAATTGCAGTTGCGACTGGAGGAGACAAGATCTTTGAGATTTGCATCTGTGTCTTGAATCATGTCCGTGTCTGTTCAACCTCTTCTGGATTCAAGTAACGTCAGATGACAGGGTACATGGCGAGAAGGAAATAGAATATGCATTCTGCAAAGCCTCTATTTACAAGCTTTTCCTAGAAGCGACTTGAAGCTCTTTGCCTGGTCAGACGTCCATACGCATGTAGGTCCATAGTGATTTTTGACTGCCACGATACCACGATGTGACCGGCATTATAGGAGATTGCGCCCCTTTTTTCCCCTAAGCCCTACTCCGTACAGTTCGCAAACTGGCCTTGTGCAGCTTGGCCGGCAATAGCTCCTGCGCCCTTCTTAGTCTTCCCTGCGATTTTGGAGATGGAGTCCAGCCATGCTGCCGGGCTTGCTTCTTTTGCAAGGAGGAGAGCATCGATGGAATGGTCCATGATACCTTACTGATAGACTTTGGCAGCTGCAGAAGCGAGAGGAGAATCGTGGATGTCTCTCTCCTCTCATCAAGACTTCATCTCGGTGAATGACTAGAGATCCATACCGTTCGTCCTTGGATGCTCAAATCTACGATGCATAGAACTTTTCCTTGAGAAATGTTCGATTGAGCATTAAAGCCAATGGCAGACCCATCTCATCTGACCACGAACGTTGCAAATTGTGACTTTGCTGAGCATCCTGGACTACATATGCTATATTGCTGCTCCAGATTCATCGAGAACTCGATGCAGGAGGTCTTGCACCATATGTCTATCTTTGTAAAGAGGTGATGTCGAGTCGCCCATTTGACATTTAACATGATCAAGCTGAGCCATTACCGCCTGATACCGCTCGACACTTTAGGAAGCTTGCCCTGCAGGCAAGTCGAAGGGACACAAAATGGGCAGACAACTCCAGGATGGCCGACGTGCAGACATGCTTGATACATATCCATTGATTTGCCAACTTCACTTAGCTGAGAAGCTTGACCGGGGAAACGAAGTGAACATTTTCTGCAAAAGTTAGCATGAACATAGAAGATGGAATAGTCTATCAATGCGATCTACTAGACTATAGTCAGATAGAACGAAGTATATATGCAATGCAGAGGGTATTCATTACACTTGAAAAAGAACGAAAAAATCACTTTTCTCTAATTCGAATCTCCTTGAACTCAGTTACCCCTGAAGTCCAGCCTCCCTCTCTGCCTTAGCCACCACACTTTCAACAACCTTCCTCAACGCGGGATCCAACTCTTTGGTATTGAGAACAGGTTTCAACACCTTTACCAACTCCTTGTTCAAATCCATCGTCGCTGCCGGATAGTTCTCCTCACACTGCCGAAGCCTCTTCACAAGTTCACCACATGCGCGAGGGAATGCGGCCTGTGTAGGTTCCAGCAGGATGATGGGCATTGAAACATAGCTTATGTGCGTGAGAGGAGACGCGGGTGCCGCAGACATCAAGGAGTCAAAGATATGCGTCAAGATCTTCTCAGTGCAGGGCGTCGTTTTAAATTGTGAGATCATGAGGAAGTAGTCCCTTGCAAAGGAGGCGTTCTGGTCGGGCGAAAACTGTTTCAGCGCAGCTTCGTAGACGGCAATTGGGATAGCACCAGATAAGACGGGCGTATTATTCAAAGTCTCCAAGGCAATTTTGTCGTCCCGTTCATCATGCTCGTCGAGAGATGGGTTTATATCTTCTTCCGTCAGAGTCGGGAGTTTGAGCATATCGGCATCCTTCTCGTCTTCCGCAGACATGGCAACCCCTTCAGTCTCGGTCTTCCTCGCGCTTCCAAGACCCAATATCCTCTGTCGAGCCCAGATCTTGCTGACGTATATCATCTCCAGCTTCCCGTATCCCACCCACATCTCTCTCCTCGACTTGCAGAATCTCAATCCGCGCTGCATGTAGGCCCTCGCGGCCGTCATGTCCGCGTGCTCTTCGAGGGTGTAGCGAGCGGCATACATCCACAGCTCCGCCTTCATGGGATGTAACCTGAGCGCCTTCAGAAACAGTGACTCTAGCTTCTTATACGCCTTGCATCGTCGAGCGTACTCGATATATTGCATCCAGAGCGCGAGATCGCCGGGCAGTTTGCGCACGGCGCGGTCGAGGATGAACATGACGCGACGCTGGCCGGTGTATGTGGGGGCCTTGATGCCGAGACGCTTGACGCGCTTGAGACGGAGGGTGTCGAGGTTCATTTCGTACTCTGCGTATCTGGCGAAGTCGGCGGGGGTAGGGCCAGCGGCGTTGATTTTGTGTTCGAAGCTGGAGCGCTTTGTTGTGATGGAGTGAATTTCATCCTGCAAGAACAAGAAAGTCAGCAAGCAGGCAAGCAAGTTTGATGCATACATTTCTCTCTTCTTCTCTTTCTTACCTTTGTGAAGATCTTCTTGCGCTCAAACTCCTTGAGCTCGGGAACCTGTTGCTCGAGGTAGAAGCGAGCTTTGTCGCTTGCGTTGGACATGGCTGGGGGTGTGAATGGACGTCAATACTCGGATCCCAGGATGACAGGCTGCTGTTCGATCGTCAGTCGTCAATCTTCCAAGATACTCGATATCTTTCATATCATCAGTGTCTTTCGATGTTCGATGTTTCAATATTTTTTTATTTTATTTTTTTTCCTCCTCCTCCGCGGCGAAGATGAACAGCAGTCGGGTAAGCATACCCAATACGGATTAGCGTGTATACTTCCAATCTGTGTCCTCTTCAATGCGACAAGCCGAGGACGAGACGAGGACGACAAGAACGACAAGAACGACGAGGTCGAAGAGACCAGGCGGAGGCGGGGAGAGATGGGGGAGACTCGGAAATGAGCTGCACCAATCCAACGTATCACTGGGTCGATGACGATGTGGCACTCGGATCGGATCTCAGGTCTGTGCTGCGCTGTGTAGTAGCCTTGATGTAGCCTTGAATGTAGCCGGCTGAACCGTTAGACCTGGAGAGACAGGGAAGATGGCCAGAGATGGCTAGGGAGAGCTCCGTAAAGCAGCATGAAGGCCATCCTGGTCATACGTTGGTCAGATTTGTACGGAGTATTTCTTTATACCACCTTCCGGCCGCACGTTGAAGGCCTCCTCCGCGATTTTTCTTGGCTGGCTGCTGGGCCTGTTTTGAATCAGATTAAATATCCTTCAGTCTTGCCTTGCCTTGCCTTGCCTCTCTTTGTCGTGTCTCGGTGGCAGGTTTGGACTCTTCGTGTGGCAGAGCTCTCGCTTGATACACTGCTACTCTGAGCACTCCTCACCGTCCATCGCCCATCATGGTTATCAAGGACAAAGATGGCGAGATTGTTGCCTCGGTATGTGCCTGCCTGGTTACGGATGTCTTCGTCCTGTTACTGACCGTGCGCCTCTCCTCGTGCTTTCCAGTTCAATGGCCGCTGGGTATCCTACACCCATACCTTCTTCGCCTACTGCGCGTTCTTCACTGCCCTGATCTGTGGCATCTGCCTCCATCTTCATAAGATCGTCGAGAACCAGTATTACGGCTACCCTGACGAGTGGTTCCCTTCCGTCTCTGCTACAATCGGCGACAGATATCCCGAGCGGTCTTTCTTCCAGGTCTTCATCGCAATTACCTCCGGCCCTCGATTCGCCCTTATCTTCTTGTGGTATCTGCTTGTTGCGCGCCCTTCCACCGTCAAGAGCTCCAAGTTCTTTGCCGCCGTTGGCCTCTTCAGAACCATCACATGTGGCGGGTGGACCTATGTCACCTCCACTGACGATCATGACTGGCACGACATCTTCATGATCTCTTACTTGGTCGCCACGATTCCTTGGACTGCTGGCTGTATCACTCTTGGTCCCAGAAACCCCAGGAGCCAGAAGTTTCGCAAGATCTTCGCTGCTGGCTTCTTTGGAACCATCATCCCGCTCGTTTACTTCTTCATTCAGCATAAAGTGCATCGCGTTGCTGGTGGTATGTGCTGCTGCTTTTTCTTCCCCCTCTGCGCAAATACTCAATTACTAACTTGTGTGGCCTTCTATCACAGCCTACACAACCTACGCTTTCTTCGAGTGGTCTCTTGTGTTATTCGATGTTGCTTTCGATTCCGTCACTGCCATCGATTTCGCCGGATTCGAGATCGTAGTGAAGGATGTTCAGGGGGTTACGAAAGGGTATGTCTTGCAGATCCTCCCCAAATGAGTAGTCATGCCGCCATTCCACCAAGGCATCGTGCGTTTCGTTCTTGTGCGCTCCGGCAGGCCTTTCATCATATACAGATTTGAATGTTGCGACTGCATTGTATGATTGTCATCTTTTTTGCCCTTCGCCCCTTCAGAGTTTGCATTGCGCACGGCCATGATCAGTTCTCGATTATTATTATTTTTTTGCTTTCGAACCCTGATAATCTCAGAGCATCAAATTCTGATGATCATTCTGATGACCGCAGAACTCCTAGCAACATCGCTGCGGCGCCTTCTGCATATGATAAAGCGTAAGACATCCTCATCCCTTCTCCTGATCCCCTGACATTATCAAGTTGACCACTATCTAGGCGCAACGTGCCTGCCACCTCCACTCCTCTCTCTGAGACCCTTGATACGCTCGCCAACGTCTACAATGGCGTAAGATACCTTCCCCACCCTAGCTTCGGTGCATCACACGCTAACTGCATCCTCAGTTCGCCTACTGGTCCATCCTAACATCCCTTGGGGTCTGTATCTGGTACTTCCCTCTCTGGCACATGGGCCTGTCCGGATATGAAGCCTACGTCATGACCCCCGCTGCCCCTGTACTCTTCTTCATCCCCGGTCTCCTGCCCCTTTTCTGCAACAACCAGCGCTTCTTCCACTTCCTATCCGTCATTGCTGGTCTTACCGCCTATCAAGTTCACTCTCCCGAGCGCCGGCTCTCAACCGTTGCTTTTGCAGTCTCCATTGGAAGCATGGCTTGGACCGCGACCTTCTACAATGAGCGTTCGCAGCCGGCGAAGCTTGAGTCGCGCATCACGGGCTGGCTACTTGGTCTCCTCATGTCTAGCGTTGCGAAGTTCGGGTGGCAGACGAACAATCCCATCTGGCCCATCATGCGCGCTGAGAACCATGGGTGGAATAAGACCGGCCTTGTTCTTGCTATTCTCGCTGCTTACCGTGCTACCAGGCGTTCGCCTCGTACCGGGGAGTTCATCAGCACTCCCGGCAAGAAGGGATCTCCCTTGTTCGCAGCCTTTGGTATCGGCGGATTGATGTTCGGTTTGCACTCGTTGCTTGCTGATTCGAGCACTATGATCCAATGGGTTTGGGAGGGTCATCCCGTCAGGGGTCCCATTTACGTTCCCCACGGTGCTTTGACTCTGCTCGCTATGGGCCTTGGTCTTGTCTTTGGTCTCAAGTACCCCCGTTGTGCTGGATCTTACATGACCTACGTGGTCGGTGCTTTCGGTGCTTTCTTGCTCACCACTAAGTCCCATTGGGTTGGCTATGCTGGTGCCTTTACCATGGCTGTTTATTTGATGGCTGTTGGGCCTATCCTGATTTCAAGTGCCATCAAGCATAACCCTGCGTTCACCTTTGGTCTCGGCTTCTTCATTTACAACTGCATGGTCCTCTTCCACTGCTGGGTTGTCGCGTACGCTTTCGTTCCCGGCGGTCCCTTGCTCAGAGAGCACACTGACTGGATCATGATCTCATTGATGTTGCAGCTCGGCTCTGGTGTTATTTCTGCAAGCACCACGAACTCCCAGCACACCGCTAAGATCAACAAGAAGCCCGCTGCGCGCTCTGCGCTCAAGTCTCGACCTTTCTACCTTTACGCGCTTGCTGTGCTCGAAATCATGGGCATTGCAATTGCCTACCTTCGTTTCCCAGCTAATAACTATGTTTCTTATCACCCCGAGGATAAAGCTCTCACCGCTGGTATCTGGACGGTCCACTTCTCACTTGACAATGACATGTGGTCGTCGGAGGTGCGCATGCGCGATGCCTTGAGGGACCTTGAATTGGACGTCGTTGGCCTGCTTGAGTCTGATCTCCAGCGCATTATCATGGGTAACCGCGACACCACGCAATTCCTCGCGGAAGATCTAGGCATGTACGTCGATGCGGGTCCCGGCCCTAACAAGCATACATGGGGCTGCGCGCTGCTCTCGAAGTTCCCGATCGTGAACTCAACGCATCATCTTCTGCCCTCTCCGGTCGGTGAGCTCGCGCCCGCGATCCACGCGACGCTGGACGTTTATGGAGAGATGATTGATGTTGTCGTCTTCCACTCGGGACAGGAGGAGGATGTTGAGGATAGAAGACAGCAGACGGAATATCTCTCGCACGTCATGGCTGGATCGCCGCGTCCGTTGATCCTGCTTTCTTACCTCGTTACCAAGCCCCATCAGGGCAACTACAACACCTATGTCAGCAACTACACGCGCATGAACGATATCGATCCCAGCGACTGGGACCGTTGGTGCGAGTATATCTTGTACCGCGGCATCAAGCGTACGGGCTACGCGCGTGTTTCGCGCGGTACGATCACGGATACTGAAATCCAGGTCGGCAAGTTTGTTGTTGATGGGGTGAACAAGGAGAGCTCGAATGAGTTGAGTCATGAGGATGATGTTCCTGAGGGTTTGAGGTTCCCGAAGATATTCCACGGCCAGGGAGTCAGGGGCCATAGTTACCATGTCTTTGATGAGCCTAGGTACTTTGCTTGAAAAGCCGGGAAGGTATAGGATGGAGGGGTCAGAGAGACTTGAGAAAGGGTGAAATGATGCCTTTCCTTTGAATAATCTCCCCCTTTCCGTTCGCCTTTTTTTCCTTTACTTCTGAAATTTTGTAATGACCGCTGTGTCTCTTTTCTCTTCTCTCTTCTCTTACAATTTCTTTAGCAAGTGTGCATTCCCGTTACTATGAATTTGCTGCTTCCTATATATCTACCTCACTGTATGCACTATCTGTATATGTAGCTATCAACGCGCAAACCTAATGAATGCCCAGGAATTCTTCCCATGCCACAGCCCATGGTTCGTGCGAGTCGCAGGCCATCGCTTCGAGGAAGCTGTTACGGGTCGACCAGGAGAGGTCTCACTCTTGCCTTCTTTTTCCATTCGTTTGGTGTGAAACCTACATCTCAGGCTGGAGTCAAATGTTCTCGAGAACGCATCAATTGCATGCTACATCTCCATACCAGGCTTGACTGGACGTCATAATTCAAAGCCTATTACAAGGAGTACGATCATCTCTCGCTCAAAAAATTGATTGGAACTCCATTCTACAACCGCACGAATATGTCGTCGAAAAACGGAATGGCAACTGTGCTCGGCATGGCAGGCATCGCCGTTGGCGGCTTCTACCTCTATGATCGCGGTCGTGTGGACGGCCAGCGTGAGGCCGGTGAGTGCACCATATGCGACCTTCTGAACCGCATGGTAGATAGCAGTCTATTCATAGGATTGGTCTTTGTGTGGGCTTGGTGCATGGACTGACGGATGTTGATGCTACAGAAAAGGAGTACGGCGTGGCAGGCCACGCAGGATCCAGGTTGGACAAGAAAGTGAGATTGACTCCTTGCCCTCTTCGCTTGATGACTATTCGAAGAGCTACTTGACGTCGTCGGCATGATGAGGGAGCAGTAGTGCTTACGGTGTATCTCAGGCTCGCAGACTCGAGAAAAAGCTCCGAAGCAAGGGACATCATATCTCCCAGTCCACCCAAGAAGAATTAGACGCTATCAACAAGAAGAAAGACGAGGCGAGCAGATCGATCAATGAACGCATTGAAGGCGTTGATCGCAGATTCGAGGAGAAGGCGCACGAAGCGAAACATGGCGTGCTGAGCTGGTTTGGATGGGGAGATGGGACGGTGGGCAATGTTGCTGATGACATACCGAAGGATTTGAAGCATGAACACAGGATTAGGAAGGGGGACTGAGAGACCTCGCCAGTCTGTCTTTCTGTTCGTCCTGCTTGGTTTCTTTGCTCTTTGCCTGGTTTGCGTTCTCCGGATTTCATGACTTTCACGACTTTGACGACCACGACCATAACGACGGCTTGCATTCTTACGATAAGATGAAACTGGACGATCATGCTGGAACGGCCTATCGCTTGACACGGGTTATTTCTCTTCTTCGTTTACTTTCTAGGGACCACCTGGGTGCTGTTTCGCTGTGTCTATGCGGGCTCGAAAGCTCCTTTTCCTCCAGTCTTTGTTTTCTTCTTCTCTTCTTGATAGCTCTTTTCTCGTCAATGTTCATACTGTGCTCCTTCCTGCCAGTCCCAATCCAATTGGCGTTTGTTCTCGATTATTGAAAAAGAAGGCGCGATCCTCGTCGTCTTTATCGCTCTCAAGTGCAGGAATGAGCGCATGAAGTCGTCCAACTCAGTTTCACTTTCACTGTGATACTCCTGACGCGTCACTTCGACGCGTTTTCGCGTCTTCCTCGCGTCTCCCTCCATTAGTCGCGTCGCGTCTCGTCGCGGAAAAACCCAACGCACACCACGACCCAATGGACGTCAGCACATCACACGAGACATTAATATGGGTCTTTCACCGCCGACGGGATGGTCATGGATCGTGCATTTGGCTGCATCGGTTTAAACAAAAATACTTCGCCGGGAACTTCGTCTGAGGCTCGTCTTCTCGTCTCCAGATCGCGCCAACCTATCAACCGTTTTCAGGACCTCTATGAACAGCTGATAATAGGACTTTTTTCGCCGTACAGAATCCTCGATTCATTGGCCATAGAAATATATCGGCATTGATATCATCATATTCGACATCCTGCGTGGATTTTGAGTGCATATCTACTCTTGCGAGCGTCTGAAGACAAAAGAAAGATGGTCAGCACCAGATCGAAAAGCAAAACCACTTCGGCTGCCAATGTCGGCCAGCAGACACAACCTGGAATCGCTGCCTTTGCTAGGACGAGCAAGCCCGGTGCTGGACTGAGTGCTGCGGCCACCGCTGCGAAAAAGGCTGCCCATACAGAAAGCAAAGTTGTTGGCGGGAACGACAAGTCAGGTACAGCATCGCGATCGAGTCAGCCAAAAAAGAGAAAGCTTGACGATGTCGAGGATGTGGACAAGGCCACCACTGAAAAGTCCCGGAAAGTTGACAGTACGGACAAGGACTTTGAATTCAAAGTACCTAAACTTCCGCGAGCAGTCTCGGTAACGCCAAACTCATCACGACTGCGGGCAAGAAGAAGCAACTCATCGTTGGGCTTTGCGGCCCTCTTTTCGAGTCAAAGCAGTGCGACGCAAAGCTCCGTTGAGTTGACACAGGAGATTCATGCTACTCAAGATACTGCTGCGACTTCTCCAGAACCTGATAGTGATTCTAGCGAGGATGACATCTCTAAAGAGCAATCGATTGGTGATGCCATACAGAGCTCTACAGATGCAGTGCATCAAGATGTCTCAAACAGTTCAAAGCTGGACGATCGGTTCGAGAAAGATCAGCGGCATTCTGTCGAGAAGAGCGCCGGCCAAAATCTTGAAGAAGAAGCGGCAATACTGAGAAACAGATTGCCAGACACTACTCATCAGGACGATACTACTGTCGAAGATAATTTACCACAAGAGGACGGCATACGCCCATCATGCTATGACGATCTCACCACTCTACACTCGTCATTTCTTACTGCCCTATCATTTCACTACGCATATAACAACCCTTCTGCTCCCGCAGACTTGAGGGAGTTTCTACCCAGCATCGAAAAGATATGGAAGAGACGCAAAGTTCTCGTCGAGGATTTTAGAAGAATAATGTACATTGCGAACCGTACATGCATTGTTGGAGACGAGTCTGATGAACGAAAGGAGGAAAATACAAAATTGAACGTGGAGGGCAACCATCAAGATGAAGGGTTTGATTTGAGAATAGTGACATATGGACCTGGGAAAATATGTCTGGAGTTGAGAAATACCGAAGTCAATCGCTTCATGCCGCCAATCAAAAACGAGGAGCTGTTGAAGGCGAAATTTGGCGAGAGGATTGAGCGACTATGGCAAAGATGGCGGCGTACTGAAGAAAAACAATCAAAAGCCCATGCAAGCAGCGCCAAAGAGAAAGAACATGACTTCCTCTCCTTTATACCCCTCGAAACGATATACAACTCAAGAGCCTCCTTTACAACTCCACGTGTCGGCAGACAACGCCTCCTCGAATTCACAGAAGGCAGTCTCAAACTACGTTCCCTGAAGGCCCAGGGCAGTACCATCCACGAATCAGCGGCGCGTGCACGCCGTTCTTCACGAAAATCAACCTCTATTTCCTCCCCTTCAGGCACGGCCAACCGAAAGTCATCTCTGCTTCAACGCATTCGCGACAAAGAAACTCAATCATCAAAACAGCCTCCTTCGCCAACGCCGGAGGAGTCGATACGTACATCTGCGAGCCAGCATGTTGACGAAGTCCGCGGAATTTTGGGATGTATGCGTCCAACGCAGGCGAAATTGACGCCTCAGAGGAGAGCGTATAGATGGGATGAAGCTGTGGGAAACGTGATCCAAAGTTTGAAGACTCCCGTCAGCAAGAATGAGGTTGGAGTCTGCTTGGAGATGATTGCAGAGGACATAAAGTGCGATTGGGTCAAGATTGTGGAGATCAAAGAGGTGAGGAGTTTGGTCCTGACCTCTGGTGGGTTGAAAGGCTGGATCGCTTTTCCGGAAAAGAAAGCTGGTGTTGAAGGAAATGAGGCATTGGAGAAGAAGAATTGAGATGATGAACTTACGCTTTGTTTTGGAATTGATCATGGGATACCCCTTTTGCTTTTACGGACTCCTACACTTCATGTCGAAAGCATCACATTTGCGCACATACAACGACACCGCGAACAAAAACCGACCTCACCATTCATTATACGTCAACTTAGCAACGACTGTCAAGCCTGTTTTGTTCATTACACAAGCATCCTGGTCTTTTTTATTCTCACTTTGCTATTCACCCACTTACGGACCACCCATCCGTCAATTACCTGGAGACACCTGCGTTCAAGGCCCCGCTCGTTCATAATACAGCGATAGGTCACCCCAAGCACCTTCGAACTCCTCATGGCTCTTCTCATGCCCAGCGGTAGTTGAACAAACGCCTACCGTCTCCCCTTTCGTACATGTATCACCTCCGAGACAAAACGCTATGATGTGACCTGACCGATCTCGACCGGCAGGTTAAGATGTACTCCTTAATCTCGCACGGGTCTAACCCGAGCTTCGGAGGAATTATGAGTCTGTGCCTGTTACGGCATGCTAAACGTGATTGCGGGGAAGATATCGTCATAGCTCTTGTGCATCTTGGGATAGAGTCATGACACATGTGGTTTGGCATCGACTCAATCAAGATGAGTATGCTTCCAGTGAGCCTTCATTGGGAAGTATGAATCATTGCCCAAGACAGTTTTGTCGATTGGCTGCTTAGCCATACCTCAACGTTCAACCTGGCGAGGACCTCTCAAGGCAACTTCCATAGCCAACGACTTCATCCATATTCCTATGGTCAAAGAGGGTAGAGACGGCTTCATCTCTGCTCACCTTAGCACGCAGCTTTGCATGAAGAGGGGCCGCCCTCTTCTCATGGTC
>JAGYIB010000172.1:0-13730 GCA_024244615.1 Ascosphaera pollenicola | reverse complement strand
GGATCTCGATATTGATGATGATGATGATGATGATGATGATGATGATAATGATGTATAGATAGAGTCGACGGAGACCAGCTCCGTCTGCTTGTCTCCTTTGCCGGTTCGTTCAGAAAACGATGAAATATGCATTCGGTTCATATGTCCATTTCTTCCATTCTTCTCTCCTTCGCTGCCTGCGTCGCCGTTTTCGCTCGGCCTTCTCCTCTTCTTTCGTCTGCTTGACGTACTCGACATACGTCGAGCAGGTTGACGTGCGTTCTAGGGGATCGTCGCTGTCATGCTCGTTGCCGGTGGGAGGATGCCTCTCGTCGAGTTCCGAGTATGGAGGCAGTGGCTCTGGCTCCGAGTCTAATTGCCTGTAGCCGTCTCCTCTGCTTTGGTCGTGATGGGAGCAGTGGCACCATTTCGACACTCGATCGAGCAATGGGGACATCTTGAATATGGTTGATCCTGGGTATAGATTCTGAGGTTTGCAATGAGAATTGCAGAGCAATTGTTATACCCAGGACCAGGATCCCTTTCCCCTTTTATCATACCCATCCTCGCAACGTCTGACGCCCCCTCAGCATCCCACTGTGTCCAACGTCATGGTCGAAATGTCGTTTTCGGCTTAGTCCATTGTAAATCCCCCATCTTCGTTTTCCGGTTCACACCACTTGACGTGGCCTCGAAACCGTCCCATGAACCGTCCATGGAGGAGGCTATGAAATGCGATCGGCATCGCTCTTGGGTACTTTGCCGATTGTGATTCGACATTGATCAACGGGTTTGATTCCATACCTAGTAGATGCACCGGTGCCAGCGCGCATCTTTTAGTCCTTATCTGGCCGACTAAACTTCTGGAAAATCCCTTGTGTGCAACATAACAGGACAATTGCTTCACGGCCAATGTCGCTGTGCTTATCCCTCTGTCCTCCTCTCTCGTCTCTTTCCGATGACCTGTCGGGCGGGACCGTCCATGCAGCTAGGTCGAGCAAGGATTCCGGAGCGTCATGCCACATACAAAGCATCATGACAACTGCGTCATCTTTCGCTGCAGCTCGTATGAAGTAACCTGCAATGGCCTTTCTGAATTACTGCGTGGCCGGTCGCCAGTAGTTCGACCGTCCTGGAATCCAGACGGGAGCAAAGCGTGTCGTGGCCGTGTACATTCGTTGCTACGGCTGCTTCGACATTTCACAGAGCACAGATTTGATGATGCTTGGAAATATTGCACACAGGCATTCAAAATTCAATGCATTCCTTGGGGGTATCTCATTAATCATTCTCAGTCTGTTTCATCCTTTGTATGGGTATCGTTCCAGCGTGTCCGGCTGGGTGTCGCAATCTTCAGCAATTTTCCTTGTCACATCTGCCCCTGAAATCACACAACGCTCCCGCAACCGTTGGAAATAGCCCAGGCACTGCCAAAAGTTACATCATGCCACCGACTCCTGGACCACCACCGAAGGCTCCGCCGTACATCATCCTCATCTTTGCCACCTCTGATTCACCGTATGGAACCTCCTTCTTCTTGTCTTCCTCGTTGACAGCCGTTGTTTCGGTGTCGACTGATTTTGAATCGGCCTCTTTGGCTTGATTTTTGTAGGTTGAGGAGAAGCGCTTCTTGAAGCTTTCCTTGATTCTGCTGGCCATTGTGGGTTTGGATTTGAAGGGTGTGGCTCGAGTTAAGGGTGAGATCGTGATTTGCTCGATATATCTGATGTTTGCCTTTGAAGGCATTATTATTTGGACAGATGTGTGCAGTAGTGCACCTCATTGCTTACCTTTGTGATATGAGCATATGCGTTGCGAAATAACTTCTGACAGAATAATCTAGACTGCAAGTGCAATGAAGATCAGATGCTGAAAAGCCTTTATAGTACCTCCAGAGCTTGACGAGGAAGGCCAAAATCTGGGGAACTTTTGAACATGTCCATGATCAGCAACGATCTCACTTGCATGCATGATGTCAGAGATCGCCACGAAAGGAACGCAATGGGCGAGATTGCCAAGATGCGTGAGATTGGTCCTAATCAGAGCCGCCGTGAGATCGAACCTAAAGGTAGAGTCACTGGTAGAGTGATCCTGGCCGCGTAAGCTGACTTCCATGCACCTCAACGTCTAAATGGGTGGTTTTGTCTGCGCAGTCGAGGGTGAAGAGAACTAAGACACACGTAGCGGCATGCCTACAGCAACCGCTTGTGGCTCGAATGCTCTGCATCAGAATTGCTCCTTTGTAGCTCCTCGGGCGTAGGATTTCCTGTTGGCGACAAATCCGTCGACATCAATTGTGAGCCAGGAGGTTTGGTATGGGCATACGACGGTGAAGAGCATCCTTGGTGTTCAAGAAAAGGGGAAGTGATGACGAACTGGAAGCGATATCGCAACGACCTGTAAATTGATTCAAACTCGAGATATATTTTCGAGCTGAACGCAATCTGCAACTATTCCACGCATATATTCTCGACGCCGTATATGATTGTGATATCCCAGACATGGTGCATCCGCTTCAGTTTCACCCTCGTGGTCGTATAAGAGTTAAAGGAAACCCAGAGTAGAAGAAAAAGAAAAAAACATAACAATCATTGATCCCACCAACGGCCTCAGTGCCCCTCTCTCCATCTAGTCCTCATCCTCCTCGAATCTAACCGGAAGTCCAATTTCATTGAGCGTCTGCTTCCTGAAGAAGTCCTTTTCAAGGAAATACGCAACAGTACCACCAGCCGTCATGAACAGTTCACTATGAGCGAAGAACGGCTCACCCTTCCGACGAATCGTTTTGTTCACTTGATCCGCAGCTGCCGCCGCGCCGAAGATATACCCGATCATCAGAGGCAACTGCGTCTCATTCTCAATGTATCGCGGCCCAAACATCTTGCTAAGATCCGCTTTCACAAATCCATGCAGACTAGTCAGCATGATCCAGCACATCCTATGCATCGTCATGTAATTGAACGTGAACTCCGGCCACTCCGCCATCACGGAGTCGCGCAGCGCAGTCAGCAGTTTAGACGGCGTACACTGCTTATTCTCCAACCTTTTCCTCGTCGCGGCGGGATCTTCGTTGCGAGCGAAGACGTGGAAATCAGCACCTGTATCGCCCTTTTTAGCTGCCGCTGCGTTCATCTCTTTGCTCTCTTCCTCGTTCACCTCCCACATGCCTTTCTCCAGGATCGTCTTGAGATCCGCAGTGCTCAGATCTCGACGCCCGTTGGGCTCACAGTATCGATCGCGGAACATCATGCTGACGGGTGCGAGCAGCTGCAAGCCCCGTGGACCACGGGGAGAGAGAGTGACTTTGCCGCCTCGATTGGCGCGCTTGTTCTTTGCGAAGAAGGAAGCCGAGACGCCCATGCTTAGGGCGAACCGTTTCAGGAAGTCCTCGGGAGTCTTCGGGGTGTCTCCAACGAAGAAGTCCTTCTGGAGCATCATCAAAACATCCATATCGTCCCATCTGACCTTGGGGGAAGTCTTGTAGTTCATCGCATTGTAGAAATGGCCGCAATACATAATACCGCCCCATGCATTTGCAAACCCAATTCCAACCTCCTGGAACAGTGCTTTGAGATGGAAGAGGTAGAGACCAGCAAACATGGGATGCGATTTAAGCCAGTCGAAGGGCTTTCCAGCACCCCCTGCTGTAGTGTGTTGTCGTTTGATGGCGTAAACAGGGTCCTCGCCATTCACGAAATTGGCTTTGTCGATTACCACCTTGAACGCCTTTTCGTTCGATTTGGGCCATCCCTCGGGCCGTGCCCCTTCATGATAATCTAGCGTCGTCTGGATAGAATCCTTGATTATATTTGCCATCTTGTGGAGATCGAATCCCCTGGACACCTCCGTGCGTAAGACATAGTGAACATCGATATACAGCTGAACAGCAAAGGTAAGCCACAAGGGAACTCTGTTTGTCGTGTGTAGTGCTTCGCGCATTCCATTGATGATTTCGTCCTCGAACATCATCGGCTCAGTGGTGGTGTTGGACAACATGGTGAAATCACCCAGCGCTTTCATCAACAAAGCTTTATCCTCCCTGGCCTTGGATCGATTATCCATCCTGTCGCGATGTAGGCGAGGGTTATAAGTTCCGAACATACCAGGCTTCACCTGCCACATGGAGGCTTTCCCAAAGGCAGACGCGCAGAAACTCTCCAGTATCTGGAAAGTAGGCCAGAGCATGGCCTCGCAAGTGTCGTACATGCGCATGTTGAAGAAGTCATCGGGCTTCCCCTTGAATTCCGGATCCTCCCCAGCCTGTTCGCACTGTAGGCCGTATAGTGTATGCATCATTCCCTCGCAACCTCCATGGGGCTCTAACACCGGCATTGCGTCCTCGACCATGCGTCTCGCGATACCCACAGCCGTGTTTGTGGTGAGCGCTGCAGTTGCAATGTCTATTATGTGCACCTTATACCTCTGCCATGTATCTTCAATGACCGTCCTCATCTTCGCAAGATCGGAAAGAAGCAAATGGAACACGAAGTATGCTTCTTTGATATCTGGCACTTCAGCCTCATATCGGTCAGTAGGGGTTTTCTTGTCAGCTGCCGAGGGAATCGTAACATCAGGAGCATTAAGGAACTCCTCAGATGGTTCATAGACCCTAAGTTTCTCAAATTGATTGGCCAGTTTCTCGGGATCAGCAGCGTTCGCGTCGGCCTTGAAGCTCTGGGGCATCAGAGGCTTGAGAACATCACGGACGTGTTCGAGAACGCCGATGAAGTAGTTATGCCTCACAGTCACAGGCTTATTCTCCTTTCGATTCTGCTCGCGCAAAGCTATCTGCTCTCCAAATGACTTCCTGCGTTCAATAGCCCTCTGAAGGGAGACGGCGAACGTCTCGGAAACTTGAACTTCCCGCTTCTTATCATGAGCGGCGATATACTCAGCGGTGCTGATGAACTCCTTAAGGGGAAGAATATATGTGTTCGCCGGAGGCCGAGGAGGAGAGCTCGCCTTTGAAGTGCGATTTGACGACGAAGGTGTCGTGGGTGGTGTAGCAACCTGTGCTGCTGCCGCAGTCTTAGCTGCTTTCCTGGCTTTCCCCTTCAACCGGCCACCACCCTTGCCACCAGAACCACCAAGAGCCTCCAGTGGCTTGGCCTGATTTCGATCCCTTGACTGGGGAGTATAGCTGTTCAACAAGTCAGCGGGGTAGCCGCATAGTTGCGCGGTGCGGGCCAGCCACGTCGCGACATTGTTCGTGTCCAGCTTGTACTGGAGGTAGCTACTGGTCAAAAGCGGATCGAGCACCATTGTGACAATGACCAGCTGCGCACAGATATTCGGATGACAAGGCTTCAAAACCCCTCACGGCCTCACGGATGGAGATGAGAAGGATGTACGGAGTATATGTATATAGGATGCATCTCTGTATACTCCCAGCGCTTCCGAATCATTGTGACCCTCATTTTGTGCGCGCTAAGCCTGATCGGGTGGAGCAACATCTCCCCCTTCCCCTTTTTTGAGAGTGGTGATAGCCGTTGAACCACCACAGCGACGAGTATCAACGAGATAATAATTAATCAATGTCAGATTCATGATAAAATGAGTGTTCTCTATATGCGATGCTTTTTTCGCGGTACAAATCACTGGTCTGTGGGACACACAGCTTCCGTGTTCAGTGAAGGACGCTTGTTCAAATGCCTTCATATACTCCCAGAGCTTGGACAGGAATAGGAAAAAAGCTGGGGAACTTTTGACATGATTAGGGATGTATATCCTTGATCGGCGATAATCTCACTTGCATGCATAATGTCACAAATTGGCCATGAGAGAAACGCAACGGGCGGATTGCCACCAAGGCGTGAGATCGAATCGATTGCAATGAGAACCCTCCTCGCCGTGCAAGCTATTGTTTTGATGCATAATGATGTTCAGATAGGACATGGGAGTTCAGCACAAGGCGGGTGAAGACGAATGGGCGAGAACGTGACGCTGCTCGCACACATTGCACCGCATAAGAGCCATCAAGTATCGCCATGAGGCGGAGCTATCATGCAAGCCTAGCAACGTCCTGTGCTCTTTGAAAATCACTGAAACGCTTGGGCCAAACCACTGCATAATCCTGCCGTGGTTCAATTCCAGACGTTTGCAGACAGGTGATGATCGTTGATGTCGACCGTAAGCGGAAAAAAACATATTGCTGGACAATTTTGAGGTTGAATTCAGTGGTATAGTAGAAAGAGACTGACGCCGCGTGGGTATATACTTTCAGTGGTTAAATATTGCGCAGCTGAATCTGTATGTTCAGTTCAGACTTAACATTTCGTGATATAACTCCAACATTTCCAATCGCCGATTTATTTGCATCCGCATCTAACCCGTCAAAAAAAAAAGGGAAATAAAAACGAAAGAAAAAGAAAGATGTAACAAGAAACAGACATGACCGATGTCAGGCACTCAAAAAAAGCACCTACATCACATCCTCAGCAGGAACAAACGGGATCCCAACTTCATTCTGCACAATCTCGCCAATGCGCCCAATGCTCAGCGTCCGCTCAAGAACTTCACACGCCTCCACCATCATTCTGCTTTTCACAATACCAGGCCCGCGCAGACCAGGACTCATATCCTTGAATCGCTCAGCATTCACAAGAAGCCTGAATATATAGCCAATGATATACGGCAATTGGCTTTCCTTCTCGATGTACTGGGGACCGAAGAACTTGATCAGCTGTGGCTGAAGACGCTGGTCCATAGTCCGATAGATGTGCCAGCACACCTTGTGCAGGGTGAGATAGTTAAATGAGAACTCAAACGACTCGGCCATGACGCAGTTGCGGAGCGCAAGGAGGTAATCGGAGTAGGTATAGCGAGCTTTGCGCAGGCGCTTCTTGGTGGACGCAGCGCTGGCTTCGGAGCGAGCGAATACCTTGAAATCCGACCCAAAGTCCCCACGACGCGCAGCCGCGGCGTTCATTCCCTTGCTTTCATCGTCGTTGACATCCCACATGCCCTCTGAGAGAATAGTTTCCAGATCCGCCTTGTTGAGATCGGTCCGGGCACCGGCCTCACAGTAGCGGTCGTAGAACATTGAGCTCACAGGGGCGAGGAACTGTAAGACCCGTGGGCCGCGACTCGACTGCTCGATTCTACCGGTGTTGTTGGCGCGCTTATTTTTGGCGAATGCAGAGGCGGTAGAACCCATGCTAAGTGCGTGTCGCGTCATATACTCGTCTGCGGTCGTGGGCTGCTTCCCCACAAAGAAGTCTTTGTGGAAGGTGAAAAGGATCTCCATGTCGGTCCATTGCTTTTGAAGCATCTTCTCATGCCGGAGGGCGTTGTATAGATGGCCCATGTACCTGATCGAACCCCACGCATTAACGAAACCGATGCCCAGGCGTTGGTACATGGACTTCAGATGGAACAGATACAAGCCAGCGAAGACAGGGTGCTGCTTGAGCCAGTCGTACGGCTTGCCAATGCCACCGGGCATGTCAAGTGTCTTCTTCTTAGCATAGATGGGATCATCCTTAGTAACGAAATCAATGCGCTCGAAGAGAACATCAAAGGCCCTGTCATTCGACCTCGGCCAATTGTAACTTCTGCACTTGCTATGAAGATCAAGAGTCGATTGCATCGAGGATCTCATGCTGTTGGCTGCCCCACGCAGATCATCATAGGCCCGGTTCACGTCGCTGCGCAAGACGTGGTGGACGTCCATGTGAAGCTGGACAGCAAAAGTAAGCCACAGTGGAATCCTGTTCGTCTTGCACAGTGTTTCACGGAGGCCACTGGTCATGCCATCTTCCCAGGTCATCGGCTCGGTGATCTTGCAGAGAAGGCTGATTTCGCCGAGAGCGGACATGAGAAGGACTCGATCTTCATTAGCCTTGGCTCTGTTGTCCATGAGATCGCGGTTAGCACGAGGATTATAGACGCCAAAATGATCTGGCTTGAATTGAAGCATGTTATCGTCGCCGAAAGCTATGGCGCAGAACCCTTCAAGAAGACGGTAGGTCGGCCAGAACATGGCTTCGGCACAGTCGTAGAGACGTAGATTGAAATAGTCACCCGGTTGTTCGACATGCTCAGGGTCCTGGTTGAACTGAAGAGAATAGGCCATATACAACTTGTGCATCAAGCCTTCACACCCACCATGGGGTTCAAAGATAGGTTCAGCATCTTCAACCATGCGCCTGGCAAGATCAACGGCAGTGTTGGTAGTCAGCGCAGCGGTTGGAAGATCGAAAATATGCTTCTTATAGCCATCCCAAGTCTGCTCAACAACAGCCCTCATCTTGGCCATATCAGAAAGAAGCAGATGGAACATAAGGATGGCTTCTTTGAAGTCATTAGTGCGATCAGCCTCATAATGGTCGGATGGAGGCTCGCCGTCGGTTTCTTCGAGATGTATGGTGACATCGGGAGCATTGAGGAACTCTTTCGAAGGCTCATAAACCTTGAGTTTCTCGGATTGATTTGCCAAAGATTCAGACTTGCTGGCTTCCGTCGCGTCGGATTGGAAGCGTTGCGGCATGTAAGGCCTTAGAACATCGCGAACATGCTCAAGGACACCAATGAAGTAGTTGTGCCGTTCGTCTGAAGCTTTGTTCTCCTTACGCTTCTGCTCGCGCAGAGCTTGGCTGACCTCAGCTCCATAGGCTCTTCTGATATCGATGGCCCTGCGAAGAGATGCGGCGAAAGTCTCCGGAATCTTGACTTGCGCGTTCTTGCTATGACTAGCAATGAATTCAGCAAGATCAATAAACTCCTTGATGGCGATGGTATACGTCTTCGCTGAAGATTTCGCAGTGGACGCGTCCTTCGCTAGCTTTCTGGCTTTGCCCTTCAATCTGTTACCACCGTTGGCAAGTGACGTCCCCTGAGAGAATTTGGCCTTCAACAGGTCAGAGGCATAGCCGCATCGTCGAGCCGTGTGGGCCAACCACTCCGCGACATTGTCCGTGTCCAGCTTGTACTGGTAGTAGCTGCTGATTAAGAGCGGGTTGGACACCATTGTGACAGGTTGGGCAGCACGTCAATGCCTCAACAGACTTAGATGATAAAGTCCCAGAACAGTTCACGGACAAGGATAAGTTCTTCAGAGGTTGTTGTTCCTGATCGGTTTTATTTAATGCTGCACGCGTCAAAATTTTCGCTCTAGCGAAAACCGTTCTCGAGCCTTACCCCACAACGGGGGAACGCATGCATGCAAGGGATGAACCGAGAGCAAGACTTCTTCACCAGATGAATGATCAGAGGGGAACTCACAGAGTGTTGATATCCTTTGCGGTGATTGATCTTCTATGATGCAAGACTGGAAACTTGGGTGGCGAATATCCCGTTCTTCACTCATGCATCGTGTTCTCTTGATTCACTGCCGAAAGGCACAACAACAACCACCACCACCCATGCATTCTAGTTGTACTTCCCAGCGCTGCCAACCACGACAACTCCACCCACCACAACACTTCTCAGCCTCTTGACCGATCAATCTCTCCTCTTCCTCCTTCTCCTCGTCATCACCAATTCACCAGCCGCAATGCATCGACGCTCAACTCTGGCCTGCGGTACAAACTCTAAATATTTGGGCTTTCGCTACGCTACAAATGGGCTGCCAGCTGGACTTGTACGTAGCCTACGCTACGCTACATCACAACACACTACCCTGTATGAGGTGGTGGTGGTTAGTATCACGATGATCACCGAGGCACACCTAGCTAAGCACGCCTAGCTAAGCAGAGGAAAGACGAAGACGACAAGAAAAGCAGACGCCAGACATCAAGTCGGTGACAGGAGCTGATGATCTTGAGGTGGGCGGGTGGAAGAGAGTAAAGGGGTAAGGTAATAATAAAGTGAGGTAAGAATAAAGTGAAGTGTCGGTTATGTACAAAAAAAAAGAAAACAGAACGCTGTCGATGAGCTTTGGTGAGGGAAGGAAACAATACAGGAGAAGAATTGGAAAGAGGAATCCGGGGGGAGGGCCAGGTATTTGTACCTCGACAACCGGCCTCAAGTCTGGTAAGATCAACTCTTGGAGAGTGCGGACTGCCCAATTGAACGACAGATCAAGCGAGCACGCAATTGCTCATTGTCTGGTACTGATTGCGCGATCGATGGCGACATTGGCCGTGGTGGCAAGAGCTGCTCGCCACATTGGAGGAAGTGGCGAGGGAGTGCCTGTGGCCAGCGATGTCGGCGATGAATGGTGCCGGCGTCGGGTGGCGAAGAAAGGGAAAAGTCTGTGAGAAGATGGAACCAACGCGACCTTCTGTTTGTAAGCTTCGTTGTGGCTTAATCAATGGCAATTCTGTTAGAATGATCGATCATCTCTTGCTTCTTTCGTGGTGTTCGTCATTGCCGAGATGACCGTTGCAAGTCGGCTATTTTTAGAGCTGTCAATTGTGTTCCTGCATAGGGTCCAGCCACGCTCCGCCAATCGTAGCGCTCCATTCCGCGTTTAGCTCAATTAAGCTATAACGCCCATAAACCTTAAAACAGTTCCTTGATTGACGGCATCCAGGTGGTTGGATTGTATGAAGGCATCTACAGTAGAATCCCATCAGGACAGATGACGGGCATCGTGTGTGTTGCTTTGGTTTACGACTTGGTGTACAGCACTGTCGCCTCCAAAAATCAGCCCATGGCCACGGCAGGACTATTTTTGGGCGATCGCGGTGCGACGGCGAAATATTGAGATGGCAAAGAAATGGGATGGCAAAGAAATGAGAAGGCAAAGAATGCGTTGAGCGGTGGTTTATACATTTTTTATAAATAGCGACAGAGCTCTTCTTTTCTGTCTCGAGCTGCGAAGTCACAGATTCGAAGCAAGTATATCAGACTCACGGACAGCACCAGCCTCGAATACCACAACTGATCTATCGCTTGCTCACGCCGACTCTTACTCCTTTGCAGTCTCTTCTTACCTCTTGTTTATCAACTCCCATACTTCATTGATTCGTCATCATGCAGTACCATCTCCTCAACAAACGTCCACCCACCGACATCGAAGCCAACGAGCCGCACGAGCCCCAGATCGGCATCGTCCACGACAACGACAACCCCGCAGACCTGGACGACACCTACTCCGACTCGGACCGTGCTGACTCGCCATTGGAGATGCAATACGGTGCACGCAGACATCCACGCATTGCCCTCAACCCCACCATTCCCTTTGAAGCCGCCCACCTCCGCCGTCCCGAGACCCTGGCCTACACCGACGCCGCCGGACCACGGGCGCGTCCGCGTGCTCAACCCCGTGCCCATCCCCGTCCCAGACGCATGTTCAACATCGGCATCCAAGCCCACCAGCGTACGCGGCGACCGATTGGGTTTTGCACGACACTGCTGATTGTGGCGCTGGTTCTGGCGTTGTCGTTTGTGGGGACGATCTGTACCTCGAGCTTCCTTGCGTTGAAAGCACGTGCTAGAGTAGAGGCGAGGAGGGCACGGCTGGTGTACACGCCTGCGCGGGAGGCTGAGAGGTGGGTGGCCATGAGGTTTGAGGCGGATCTGTTGACTACGAATGAGTATAGGGTCAGGGAGGATGAAGAGGAGACGAGGTGGAGGGAGGTTGATCGGAATTGGCGTGCGTTGCATGATGGTTAGTTCGATGATCGCTGTGAAATCATGGTCTATTGATTTGCTGGTTTGCTGACGAGGAAGTAGTTGAACCATTTGCCGTCTCGGGCGAAGAGCTTGCGACGATGAATGAATCGAGTATTGAGATTCCTTCACGGCCAGGCGAGCATTTGGTTAAGTTGGCTGTCTTCCACCAACTGCATTGTCTCGTAAGATATATCCCCTCGCTTCTCTCCCCTTGTCTTTGCATTCAAACTAATGACCTCTGCTCTTCGCCACAGGACATGATCCGCAAATATATCCACCGAACCCATTACAACTTCGACAGCCACAACGGCACTGTCCCCGTAATCGAACACATCGGTATGTCCGCCACCTCTTCTCTTCAACTCCTTGTCTCGCTAACTAACTTCCATCAGATCACTGCATTGATGTCCTGCGCCAGGTGCTAACATGCCACGCCGACACTGCCCTCATCACGTTCTACTTCGACCCGACCAACCCGAAGCCTGCAGAGCCGAACTTCAACGTCATGCACGAGTGTAAGGACTTCAACGCCCTCCGGACATGGGAAAAGGAGAGGGAAGTGAATATGGAGGACGAGGTCGCGAATAATGTGAGGGACTATTTACCCCTTCTCAAGAATCGTATGGATAGGGATAAGGAGGCGGAAAGGGGCAAACAATGAGGGGAGCATAAGGTGTCACCTCCGTTTTACTATGTATATCTTGCATGTTTCGCGCGCTGCTTGATACCCCCTTTCTTCTGCGTCTATTCTATTCCTTTGCAATGCTTGTTGGGCATGAATTATCTAGATCGTATCGTTTGCATTTCGAATGGCATGTTACATACTTCTACCTCAGCTTCATACATATTCAAGACATCTGTTCACCTTTCCCTTTCAGCCAACATCATATCATAGCCCTAACGTCAAATCCAAATCGACCTCCTCATCCATTCATCAAGCAATCCGCTCACAAAAACTGGACCCTGGACTCCACTGCCAAACTCCACGGCCAACGTCATCGATGTCTCCATCACACATTCAAGCTCGTATTCTCGTAGAAGGAGGGGTATAAAGGGAAGGACATCGTCCCTCACTTCCATGAAGCTCCTTTGCATCTTAATAGCTTCTCACATTCATGTGTCTCTCCTTTGCATTACGCCGCAAGCATCCCGGGTGAGCCGGTCTTGCCAACATGCCCACCCCAACTTACGACTTCGATCAATCAGTAGAGGTAAGGATCTCTGCGCTTCCCCTTCACTGCAACACGATGTCCCGCGATACACTCGGAAGGAAAAAGCACAATGATGATCACAGCATACCATCCCTTATCACAAAGCATAGTTCACGCCGACTTATCTTCGTGGCGGAGTAGTATTTTGCCGCTGAGCTGCTTATTTCCTTATTCTATCTTGCAAATTTGGACCTACTTTGAATTGATGGACGAACAAATGGGCTCTTGATGCAATTGATGGCTAACAGATCATAAAGTGTGCTTTCTAGGGTTCGTATAGTTTCTCGTCTCCGTCGGCAAGATAGGTGCTGGTCATCCACGCTTTGACGGAAATACACATAGCTATATCCGTTAGATTTGATATTCATGGCAATTGCATAATATCCTCTTTTCACCAACGTTCTTTCCTCATCAATTTTCTCACGATCAAACCTTACAACTGCTTTTGCAAGAAATCACTTGCAAATGGCTGATGGGTCGTATCGTATCACCCGCCTCGCTTCCGCCTCCGTTTAATAGGCTTGCAAAACCTCAACATTGCCCAGTCATCCACCTCTAGCAATCTTTTCCTGGCATTTTCCACATCTGTGCAGGACTGCGAGATGGGTTCATGCGCCCTGCTTCTGCAAGCACTGGGCACGCTATCCCGTCTGTTTCGAGCCGCTGCGCATGTAGCTGTAGCAGCAGCAGCGGGGGACAGGGCAGACGTGCCGTTATTGACGCTGACATCGCCTACACCACTTTCAATAGGAAATGCCTCGCCCGCGCTACCCTGCAGATGACGCGGAGCGTTGCCCTTGCTGGATCGTGACTGCGTTCGGGGTTGCGATGCTATGTTGTTCGGGCGCAGAGAAGTAGTCGTAGTCCCTCGAGCCTGCCGTGTAAACCGCAGAACCTCCTCATCGGAGATATCGAGCTCTTCCGTATCGTCGAATGTAGGCAGCGTTGTTTCAGGAAGTGTATCCGTATCTGGGAGAGGGC
>JAGYIB010000171.1:0-13813 GCA_024244615.1 Ascosphaera pollenicola | reverse complement strand
ATTGATATAATCAGCATACTTCACTGGGCATATTGGCAAAGGAAACCAACCGTCTTTGAGATTCTCGTGGTCTAGGTCGTGCCGAGGCCGGGGTATTGATTGGGTTGTTGCCGTAATCGCTCCGTTTTGATTCATGTCGTCGATTGGTCCCTGACCTAGGTCTTATAGGGTCACCCGCACGAGCTCCAACAAGATCCCGTCCTTCGCCGCGATTACTAGATGATGGAGTCCGCCTGGAAGAGCTGTGACTCAAGCTCGTTTTTGCGTATGACCGTTGTCCCCTTCGAGGATTTTCGTTTCCGCGATGCGGTGAGAAGTACCCACCATATACAGGGGACTCGTTCGGTGGACTTGGGTTTTTGCGGGATATACTTTTTCGACGCCTGCGCCCAGAGCTTCCTAGACCTGCTTCAATCGGCGCCATGCTTGCTGTGATGACGGGGTACTGCTCTCACTGTTAGTCCAAGCGCTTCACAGAGCAATACTGTATGAGATTCGCTTACATTCCAGTCTCCAAACTCCAACTCTCTTGCCCTGGAGAATAAATACTCGTCCTCCCGATCAGTCTCAAATGGGTCGACCTCGACGCCCGACTGTCGCCGGCTATCGCTCAGTAATGGCGTGCGCGCATCCTGTCTCTGTCCAGGGGTCGGGATCCAGTACTTTGCGCGCCCACCTCGCTCGTAGCGCATGCCGGCTAGAACCCTTGCGACCCGCGAGTGTGAATCCGCATGTGCAAGCATTTGGTCGCCCATAGGCTCAAACGTATAATATGAGTAGGTATTTCCCGAAAACGTCTCCTTTGTATCCTGAATCAAGTCCACACATCCGAAGGCGTCGCGCATAGCATATTTGATCGGAAGTCTTGCGGCAGAGACGTAAGGATCGGCATAGTCAGTCCATGAAAAAGCGTACCAATGCATCAAAGCAAACACAGGCATTTCAAAGCATATGAGACTGTCTTGTATAGCGGCTGCTAGATTGTCTGGAGTGTACCCAGCAACATTATTCGGTATGGCGCCTAGCCATTGTAGGATAGCAAGGAAGAATCCTTGCCAGTATGAGGCAAAAATGATAAGCTTCACGCAGAGGAATTTTGGGACTGGACGATAGGGTCGCAAGTCGTTGTGCATGATTACCCAGAACATTGCAAGAGCGTAGAGACTGATGGTCATGCTGACATTGTAGATCAGACCGCACCACATGTAGCCTGAGCTGAGGCCTAAATATCCTTCCTGATAGGTGTTCGTGGCTTTCATTATGATAGTCGCGAGTGATAAGACGGGCTTCAGCCATGTGTACTGCAAAATGCCGCGTTTTATAGCGAGGAATGTGTAAGGGTCAGAAATATCAACTTTAGGGAGCATATGGTTCAATGGCCAGGCATGCTCGACTGGCGGACGGCCGTAGGTCATGATGATGATGGACCGTTCACCGTCAAGGAAATTGATGAGTAGCTGAAAGAATGTATATATAGTGAATGCTTCGTAGATGTCTCTGACGGGATCGAGTAAGTCGGAGGCAGTGCGAGATACTATGCTTGCGTATGATGCGACGGCAAAGATAGGAACGCTGGGATTGTTCATCAAGCCTGTGAGTCTCGGCCATACAAGACGAAGATGCGAAGCAGAGCAAGGTGCAGAACGTACATGATGAGGATTCGCACGACATAGCGTTGCAGGAGAGGTTTGCGGTAGTTTTTTCTGTACAGAGATAAGCGATGAGCTCTATGTCAAGACGAAGTGCGAACGAGATATGACGAAGTTCGGGATTGGCGCAACATACAATTGCAGCCATAGTGATCTAGAAGGACGGTTAGGATGAGCGAAGTCATTCAAACGCGCGAAGGAGGCTCCCGCACATACACTAGCGAGATCAAGGTTGCGGTCACAGAAGTAGCACCTGCGAGGACGACAGTGGCCGTGGCGAGTCGAGACCCTGTGCCCCATCCAGGACTAATTGAAGTGTCGTCGCTCATGTTCAGTCAATTGATCCAGAGCGTGACCTGATGCTCTTCTGGGGGAACAAAGACGGGGATATCTGAGGCCGTCGTTTGGCGTAGTCCTCGGACGTAGTGTGTCCAACGCTATGAAGGCTATATCATGTTCGTACCTCGATGATGTGTGAACCAGATGACGAGAGAGTGGTATGCCGTGGATGTGATTGTTGAGAAGAAGACGAAGACGCTCTCTGTCAGAACCTCCTCTTGCTTTCCTTGCTCTCTCTCTCTCTCTATCTTTTCCCTCTTCTTCACATTCTCAAGCGCTAAACAGCGCTGCAAGCATGCAAGATGCAGTTGGGAGACGGCCACGCCGGGAAGTGTCGCCAGCCTGCCTGCCTGCCTGACTGTCTATTTGGCTGTCTACCTGCCCGTAGCCCCGCTCGGCCCTTTATGAGTAGGACAGCGATACTGGCGATGACGATGACGACGACGTCGACGTCGAAGGCGATAAGACCAGGCAGATATAGCGCAACGAGTGGTCCCTGGAGAGCCGTGGGTTCTGACACGCCTGCGACACGGCAGATTAGAGACGACACCTGTACAGGGAGAGACGCACAGCTGTCCAACGGACGACCTCTTACCTTGAATTTGCTACGAAAATTGCTATAACCGTTGACAAGATGCAGTGAGGTGGTGAGGTCGAGGAGGCGTGCACCGGGACTCCGCTCCGCCTGTCATCGTCGTCACGATTCACGGTCACGGTCACCGTGCCGGGGCGTGTGATCTGGACTACACAGGGCCGGCGATCATCCATGCAAACATCCTCGACGTCAAACATCACTTCTTGCTGCTTCACTGGACTGGCGCAAACGAGCTGACAGCCCCATCGTGCTGCCGTGCCCTCCGTGGTGAAAGACTACTTCTCTCCTCACCTCACCTCACCTCACCTCACCTCTGGAAGTCCCTCCCGGTACAAGTACTGCTCAGCTTTCGCAGTGCTACAACATCCCTTTCGGCTCTTGTTTTCTGCACATCGCAATGCTTCTTCTTGACTCCTGTTCGCGAGCTTGCTACAGGTAGTAGCTTCGCAGGAAAATGCAGAGTGGTTCGCTCCAGGCTCAGCCATTGGTCGCTGCGGCCCGCTTCAACTGGTATTGTCTTTCGTCTTCTTATCGTCTATCGTGCTGTAGCTAACTCATGCTGCGTGTTCAAGGGTCTTCCTGGTGGAGCTGATCGTCTGCGGTATCTTGTATGAGACCAGCCTTTCCTCTGCTCCTCTGTGCCTCATGGACTGCTCTGACAGCTTCTTGCAGGGTTATATTCACTCTATTCTACCTCAATCGTGTCTTTGCAACTCTCGTCTCGTACGGCCTCAGAGCCTACACCTGGCACTATCACAAAGTCTACGTCGATTTCCACGCGCTTCAGATATCCCCGCTGGGCGGGAGAATCTTCTTCAAGGGATTCCGCTATCATGGCGAAAATGAGACTATCTTGATTCAACAGGGCTATATGACATGGCGGTACTGGCTGCGCACCGTTCAGCGGTCAGAGTACTCAAGCAGCTTGGACGAGCCAAAGGGTCGTTCGCCGCAAACGTCAGTCCCAGAAGGCAATGATGCTGCCGGCGACGTTGAGCATGGTCGTTCCAGGAGGAAGACCGCGCAAAAAAAGCTCCCTTCTCGTTTCGAGATAAACTTGCATGGTGTCGAATGGTTCGTCTACAACCGAACAGCTGCGTACACATCCATTCTCGAAGGGTTTGGTCATAAGCCTGCCGAGCAGACGCAGAGTCGCGACGAGAGCGAGGCTCAGACTTATAGGGACATGTCGATACCGGAGATCGTGATGGGCGATAGAGATTCGAGGAATAACACTCGACTGTCCAGACGATCAACCGCGGTCTCTTCCTTCATGCTCAAGTGCTCATCTTTGAAAGATAACTTGCTCTCAAAAAGGCTGTCTTCCCGTACTCACACCTTTTTTACTGAGCATCATCATCTTGATCGTTCAGCTTCATCCCAAGCCGCGAAAGTAATGACCTCAAAGAGTGAGGCACAGTCAGCTGCTTCCGCTCCTGATCCTCCGGGCTCCATGTTCCTTAATCTCCTTCCCATAGACATATCCTGCCATAAGGGCGCGATTGTCATGGGCAATGAAAACACTCAGGCAATTCTTTCCACGTCGTTTGAGGCTTCCGAGGGTAAATTTGACGCTAGCAATGCCGGACCAGAAGATTACTACAAACTGATGGTCGACCTTGATTTCACACATCCTGTCGTCCAAATGAGGCCAAATCCCGATTTCAAGCATACGCAAACTGCTCTCGCGGACAAAATGCGCCAGTCAACTGATTACAGACAGATGGAGGAGAGAAAACAGCGTCCTTGGGGGTTTAAGCGCAAATTGCAAAAGGTGTATCATAATGTCCGTGGCCTTGTTCCTTACTTTCAGCGCTCCGTGGAGTCGTTCCATTTTTCGTCAGAGGACGAACGGCCTACGAACTCAAGCGCTCTTCCGGGCGTATCCCGTTGGCAGGGTCTCAGTCGATACCGTGAAGCTGAAGTGCAAGATGAGCACGAGGGGTGGAATTATATTGAATATGGTCGCAGTTCAACTCTCATAGATGCACCAGGACTACGCTTCAACTATCATTGGGACATCACCGGCAAAGTAGCATATCCCTCCGCAGATCCCGACAAACCTCCCAATTACGTGCCATCTTGCCCGATCAACGGTTCTGAACCGCCTGAGTGGGGACTACATCTTTCTCTCAAAGGTGGAAATGTGAATTATGGTCCATGGGCAGATAGGGAGCGCATCGGCATACAGAATGTGTTTCTACCCAACTTCTACCGAAATAGCCAACCGGGTCGACCCCTTTCTCCTGGCGAAGATCGTCAGTCTACAGTCTTTAGGTTGACCTTAGACTTCGAGGAAGATACGGTAATTCGCATACCGACTCGTGAGCCTTCGAAGGATTGGCTTTGGAAGGATCGTGCTGATACTGTTTGGAACGCTGCTAAGAAGAAATCTGAGCGGAGTAAGAAACATCCACGAGACAAGGAGGTTGACAAGGGAGGCCAGGGCCATGACATCCGACCTTATGGCTGGCTTTCTCTACACATTGAAGGCAATTCCACCATGACTTATACTATGGGTATGGTCCCGCATGCCTCTGGAAGCTCTGCCCGATTAAATCTTGACATCAGCGGCAGTCGATTGATGTCTAGCGTCAATCATGGCTTACTCTGGACGTCAGGGCACCAGACGATCAATTGTGATCTTTCAACGCCACTCGAATGGAACGGGCTCCGAACATGGTCGTTCAGCATTGACAGCACCAACATGGACATCTTTCTTCTCCGTGACCACACATATCTCATCTCAGATTTAATAAGTGACTGGTGCTCCGGCCCTTCTTCCGATTACTACACTTTCGTCCCCGCTAATTATAATCTTAATCTCAATTTCAACAACTTTCGCCTTCTCCTGAATGTGAATGATCAGAATATCATTGACAGTCCGGCAGACGTGAGCGAGAATGCGTTCCTCATAATCAAAGGGCACCGTCTTTCTACTCATGTGGGAATTCCCCTATCAACATTCCAGGCTCCCCGTAACACCATACCCCTGGAGTTCGACCTTTCAGATGCGACGTTTGATCTTTCTACCCCGATGTGGAATACACTCTATACCTTCATGGAGGATCAATGTGTTGCAACCCTCGCACATCTGAAAGCCACTGGTGGATTCACATATCATGCTGGCACCTCTTCAAGCCTCACCGACATGTTTGAGCTTGACATCACATTGGGAGCGCCAAAGATCTATCTTTATGGCTTTCTGATCAGGTACTTGCTGTTGGTCAAGGCAAATTATTTCGGTGACCATGTTCACTTCAAGACCTTTGAAGAGTTTCAAGGGGAACTTCGACATCCAACTTCGAAGCCTCTAACAGCGACGAGCACGCAACGCAAAGCAAACGATCTCGATGTCCATATCCAAGTCGTGGCTGAGAAGACATGTCTTCTCGTACCAACTGGCATATACGATAAAACGAAATGCCTGGCTCTCAATACCCCATCACTCGAGCTTGAAATTAGATTCACAAACTACTATATGGACTTTCAAACCAATATTGCGCCATTGGGATGTACAATCGAGACTTCCACCGCGACAAAAAGGCACGAAAAGCATGTGCCCCAGCTTTTCATCGACGGCGTCTCTGTCTATAACCACCGAATATTTGGTCCCCCACCAAAAGAGGAAACTTACGTCTGCAATTGGGATTTTGTTGTAGGCGACATTGGTGGTGAGTGCACTACAGGGTTCCTCCAGTCCAGTTTGTCCGCTCTCAAAAACTTCGGATTCACCATCGATGATGGAGAGAATGCGCTCCCTACTTTGGTCCATGTGTTATGTCATGACATCACATTTCTTCGTGCTGTACTGAACTCCATTCGCATATGGGTCCTTGTCGATCAAGCTGCGTTACTCCTGTCTTCGGGACAATTGGACTTCACTTATCATGACTGGGTTGGCACAAAGTTTTCTTCTCAAACGCGTCTGCAGGTCCCCGATGTGATTTTTGCTGCTGTCGGGCGCAAACCTAATAATGCACATGTCCGCCCTCATCATCTGCGAGAGTCGAAAGATCATCGGTCGACACGATGCTCCACAGCTCGGACATACGCTTACTTCGAGGCTACCGTTGATGTTATCATACTGGAGCGGAAGCCTCATACCAATGCAGAGAAGGATGAACAGCAAAAGCTCATTAAATATTCTGATTTGAGAACTGAAAGAGCTTCCTGCTTAATTAGTGACACTGGCTCACCGGATGATATTGGACGACACCATCTTCACACTCACGCATTTGAAGCGCCATCCCTTCCGCTTCCACCAATGGCAGAGCCTCTCCGAACTGCCGTCTACGGATATGCGAATGGCAGTGAGATGAGCAATCCAAGCAAATCTTTTGATACCATCCTGCACCGCGGAGCCAGAAAGTACGAGACACAAACTCCTGCTCGGTCGATGGCCTCTGGCAATGAACGTCCCGTGTCCAGTCATCTCCATGATGATACCTCTTCCTCACGGTCAGGGACGCCTGGAAGGCAAAACTCAAACAGGTCAACGCGGACGGAACGCAGGAATACCCACACTCGAGCTCATCAATCATTTTCTTGGGCAATGCCAGACTTTCCCTTCCATCATGTTCAGCCAGATACCAGCGACGTTCCCAGATTACCAGACGGGTATCAAGCACCCAAAATGACCACACTCAATGGGTCTGAAGGCAGTGATACCGAACGTTCTTTTGATGAAGACATTAATCATGTTTCTATCATATGCAATCTGCCATCAGGCCTACGTGGGTATTGTTCTCCTGAGACTTTGGCCGCAGTGTCATCCTTTGCCGGCGAGTTTGCTCCCTCAACTCCAATCGGTGTCCTAGACAATCTGCACGCAAACGTCATGGCGGACGTCCTTGCTTATGAAAAGGCAATATCAAGGGCACTGGAACGATCAATCTCAAACATCGCAGTCTATGTTCCGATCTCCCATATCCGTGTCGTCAACTCTTCCACGATCCAGAATAGCCAGGACACGGGGGTTTATCGTGATCAATATGACATCAAACTATCTGCTGTGAATGTGGCATTCCGACAGCGGACTGAAAGGCGAAAGAACGAAGCCAGCTCCGCTTCCCTGGGGTATGCGGTTCATGCAGCGGCCAATCATGCATCACTCAATGCGAAAAGTGAGCAAATCGATGTGATGGAGAAGCGCAGTATCTTCCATCTAGCACTTGATAAGCTGTCTCTTCAGTTAGCATCGAAACCCAGCATCCAGTCAAAAGTTCAGATTCAAAAATTTGACACTATATCGTCAAGCAAAGCCGTGGGCGATATTGCGGCTCTAATTGAGCGGACGACGAGAATGGCTGATGTAGCCATCATGCCATTCCAGAAGTTGAAGGCTAGACAGGAGAAACGATTGCGATACCTGATACATTACCTTAGTTGTTATGGCACAGACAGTCCCGATCCCCGTTTCTTGACCAGGCCCTCATACGTCCTACGTGCCGCTGGTAATCATCTACGGCAGCACGAGTCTTGGAAGATCCTTGCTCGGCTTCGCAATATCTACAACATGCTTTATCAGGCAGGCGATTCGCCGAACTTGGATAACTACCATAACTTTGCCTTAAATACATCCGAAGCACGTTCTGCGGTGTTTTCTAACCTTGAAAAGTGGAAATCCTGGGATATCTCTCAAGTGAAGAAAAGCCATGTGATGAGACTTATCTTTGGCGGAAGCCGTGAAGGTGATTTTGAATTTGATGAAGTTTATCCGTTAGACCTCCATTTCTTCTTGGGCACGTTACGACTCTGTTTAGACCCAGGTCCTCGAGAGACGTTCTTGTTCTTCGAGAATCTCACGCTAGCAGCACACGTGAATGTCCATGACAGGGGCGAACCCCTGATCATTGGTCCACCTACTCAGAATGTGGTGATGCAAATATATTGTTCTCAAGCTGAATTGACCATTCGGTGGGAGATTCTCGAATTACTGGAGGATATCCTGACGAACATCGAGAAACTCGTGCCCGAATCCGCGAATGCCTTCCAAGAAGACGACAGTATTACTCCCAAACATCATGTTAATCTTCACCTGATGTTCATGGCCGATAGGGCGTCCTTGATCCTAGATTGCATCAATATAGTTGCGTATTTGATAGGCAACGGCGTGAAGGGGTCAATCATTGAAGAAACACCTGTCTCAGGCTTGACCAATAATCTTTCCGTGATGGTTGCAGGCGACACTGCATCTGTTGAAATCAGGGAAGCGGCCAAGAGACTGATGATCTGGCGGCTACAGGCTCCGAAGTATTATGTTGCTCATGCGTGGGAGGTAACAGACTCTGGCCGTCGCATTCATGAATGGAAATCAACAGCTGCCTCACAAAGACTCGGTATGACATGGAGGAGGACCCAGTGGGATTGCTCCATGTTGCCAACAGACTGATTGAAGGTGAGATCAAGCGGGTAATCAATCTGGTGAGAATACTAGAGGATAGACATCAATCCAAGTATCTCTCTCGGAATGAGCGCGGCGTGAAACTTCATGCGCCATCGGAAGGAGAGAGAGATGTTCATCGATTCCACACTGCCACTTTTCTTGGAGATTATGAAATACGGATCTTACTCCTCCCCTCTCTCTATTACATCTTTTCTGGTGAAGTATCCAGACTTTCCCTGGCACCACGCTTGGATTCCAAGAAGTTCAGAATTGACTTCGACGTGAAAAACAACCGACAAGTGTTTCAGTCAGTCACAAATAAGAGGAACGATATCATAGCATCAGTCGATATACCTCCGATCAATGGCCGTGTGGTTCTTGATACGCATCATCCTTTACGTACTGAAGTCGAGGTGGATACGACAATTGAGCTGATCCATGTCGATGCTGGAAACGTCCGCAATCTGCTGAGTGTTGTCAGAGCTCGTGAATTGACTCATCTGCTCTCTGACGTGAAGAACGACCTCGCTGTCCTCCGGAACAAATTAAGCAGCATCATGCCCAGCTCAATCTCCCCGCATAAACAAAGCGACGAGCAGGGTTCTGATTTGGCGTACAAAATCCGACTTACGATGGCAGGCATTGATATTCACTCAGTCGCTCCAGGTCTCTATGCTAAATCATATGCCGCTGGCATGATCTTCTCTTCCGGCATGATTCAGGCAAAAATGGAGAATACTGGTCCAAATGAGAGGGTTCTTCAGCATCCGGAATTCCACATCAGCGTTCTACAGTTATCACTTGATCTTACCAAGCGAACGGAAGATCATGTTCAGTCATGTGGTGCCCTCTCAATTGATGCTCAGATATTCGGTACCTCCAGACGGAATGAGAAAGGTGACCTAATTAGGACCTACCATTTAGTGAGTCAGGGGTTGCAGCTTGAACTGCTGTCAGAGACTGCGTCTATGGCGGTCGACATCGCAGCATACCTCCAAAAAGCAGTGGAAACATTAGATCTCAGCAACGAAATTAAGAATTTGAGACGTTTGAAGTTAATACCGTCGACAGACTCATCGGTGCCGCAGACCCCACCAGCGGAAACTACCGATCATGACGCGGAGGTGTCGAAGAACTTATTTGACTCAGCATTTTCTATCGATCTCAATGACATAAGTATTGCATGGATTGTATCGAAGACGATGCCAGCAAGATGCGGTAGGAATCCGGAGGATCTCGTGTTCTCTGTCCGCAAGATCGACTTGGCCACGAAAAAAGAAGATGCTGCACGTCTAAGGATCGCAGACATCCAGCTTCAGATGGTCCCCCCCAAGCATGATTACAGTGTGCGAAGCCTCAATTCAATTCTTCTGCCTGAAGTGGTGTTTCACGCAGCTTACAGCTCCACTCCGAGCAAGGAGTATCGTCTTGTTTTCCAAGCTGCTGGGAAGGCGTTGGATATTCGATTCACGTCAGATATGATTTTTGCAGCAAGCTTACTTCAACGATCAATCATTAGTGCCAAAGAAAAGCTTCGTGAAGCAAAAGCCTACTGGAGGTCGAATGTCAGAGAAGAAGATAAGCAGGTCGCACGGTCTGTTCCAAAGAAGACGCACTTCAAAATTGTGTCCCTGCTCGTGGATGCTGAATTTGCCGGCGCTGTTTTCAATTTGCAAGGCCGTGTTGAGGATGAGTTACCAGGTATCGTATCGCCATTCAGAGATAACAACAACGGCCAGAACCATCCAGGCGGCAACAAATACGGTCCTTACCCTCATGATGAGGAAGCTGGTGATATCGCGTCATCTGTGGACTGCACTGCAATAATCCGCGTTCCTGGACTACGTCTCAAAGCACAATATGACGATCCTAAAGACGATGGGCCTACCGTCAATGCCGAGATTCTGATTCTTCCCTCAAATAACACGCTTTACCCCCCCGTTGTATCATTGATCAACCAGATATCGTCCAGCATACAAGATGTTGTCAGGGAATCAAACAGGCGGCGAGAAAAGAAAGCTGAAGCAAAAGCCAAAGAGGCCGCATCTTCAGAGTACCAGACGAGTTTACTTTCTGTGCCCCGTCACAAGGAGGAAGCACTAGGACAGCTGCCCAAGCCGGCACAAAATGAAACCCCAACGGTGCTGGGCCGGTGCAAGCTGAACATTGGTCTCCGCATGAGACGTCAAGAGTTCACTCTCAGCTGTCAGCCTATTGCACGCGTATTGGCTTCTGCTGCCTTTGAGAGTAGCTACATTACATTGAACACCATTGCTGCCGAAGACACTCAACGATTCTGTGCATTGGTGCTTGCCTTCAGGGGCGCAGCAATTGATGTGAAGCATGTGTACTCCAATGATTCAACTGCCAGCCTTGCGGTCGACTCGACGGTCATTTCTCTGATGAACAGCAAATATGTCGGTTCCGACTCAGGTCTCTCGGCAATCTTGAAACTCTCACCGGTGAAAGCTGCAGTAGATGTACGACAAGTCCAAGACTTTCTGCTGTTTGGTGAGATCTGGTTCCCGCCAACCGACAATAAGGGCTCGCAGCCTCAGGATTCACCAGACGGGCTTTTCCCCTCGGATGCTGAGCCAAGCAGGGAGCTTTCTCCATCACCTAGACGGTCTGCCAAACACTCACCTTCGGTGTCAAGTACTCAGGGGCAGATGGTACAAAAGTATCATCAAGTTGCTACACAAACTTCGTTCCCCTGGAACTCTGTGGTATCCATTGAGCGTGTGGATATCAAACTTGACATGGGCCAGACAGTCGGTAGATCGTCGATCATTGCTCGTGACCTCTGGGTATCATCTAAAAAGACATCAGATTGGGAGCAACATCTCTGCCTTGGTCTATCAGGTATTGAGTTCATCAACACAGGACGACTAGACGCGGAATTCGCCATGAGCAAATTCAGAGTTCACTCCGCGATCAAATGGCCCACAGGCATCCACTCCGGCACATTAACGCCCCTGATCCAGGCATCGGCGAGTATTGGGAAAATATGCGGCAAGGCAACGTTTGAATACCAGGAATTCCTAGTCTGCGATATCACCGATTTCCACTTCGCCATGTACAATGTACGAAGTGCTGATGGAGGATCGAGAAAGGATAGTCTGGCGGCAACATTGGAAGGCGGACAGGTGCATGTGTTTATGACATCACTGACCGCTTCACTATGTCTCTACTTATACCAGACTTTAGACCGACTGATCCAGGGCAAGAGAGAGGCATACAAGGCTTCCGTGAAGGAGATCGAGAGGTTCATACGCCGACAGTCGTCGCATTTGTTCGGGGAGCCAGCACCACCTATTTCTCTCGGCGCGAAGGCAGCTGGCAATGTGAAAGAGGAGGAAGACGTGCGCATGCCGTTGTCCTTGCACACAGATGTGTTGGTCAACCTTCAAGTTCTACATATTGGTGTCTTCCCCAACACGTTCGAGGATCACCAGGTGTTCAAGGTGGAAGCGCTTGATTTCGAGACGCAATTTTCGGTGTCACCGCAAGCAGACAAGATCAAGAGCGGACTGAGATTGGAGCTGGGACAATTGCGGGTTGCACTATCAGAAACGGACAATCCTCCGCTCGAGCAGCCAGACGACGTGAATGTAATAATTGCGAATATATCTGAACGATCGAGGATGGCTAAAGGCGGAATCATCCTCAAGGTGCCCAAAATCATTGCGACCATGTCTACTTGGCAAACGATGGGAGACAACCTCATTGAGTACCTGTTCAGCTCTACATTTCAGGGCAAGGTGGACGTGGGATGGAACTACTCGCGCATCAGCTTCATTCGTAACATGTGGGGGGTGCACAGACGAGCACTTGCGGCCAAGTTGGGCAAACCACTTCGACAATCGGCAGTGCAGATCACGAGTGAGAAAGTGGACGATGCGCCTTCACCAGAGGCCGTGGGTGGTTTTGGCGAAGAGGTGCGCAGCTCGGCGGACTCTGTGAAGTCAACGCAAAGCAAGGAGAAGATTACAGCAGTGGTGAATGTGCCTCTTTCGAGATATCGGTACAAGGCATTGAAGCCGCCGGTGATAGACACGCCTCAGTTGCGAGAGATGGGTGAGGCGACGCCACCGTTGGAGTGGATCGGGTTGAACAGGGAGAAGTTGCCGAACGTGGTGCACCAGATTGTCATGGTGACGCTGACGGAGCTTGCTACAGATGTGGAGGATGCATACTCGAGGATACTGGGGTCGTCGAGCTCATGATGCATGGATTGCTGTGTATACATACATACATAGATAGAATGCTTTCCGCATGCATCGAAGAACTTCGTCGTCATTGTCTGTTGTGGCCTTCCACTCTTACGCCGTACGTTTACCTGTGTACTTGGTGGATACTCCGTGGTATGGTTTGACACCACGCACGGAGACTGTCGAGGCGAGGCGGGCAAGGCACCGTAACCAAGGCCAGTGATTGGCGGGACACGCGCGCGGAGAGGGAGAAAGTATGAGCCGCGATACAAGCATAGACCGCAACCTGAGGAATACTTTTCCTTCGTGAAAAAATTCAATCGAGAACGGCCCATGGAATCGATATAGCGAAAGTACCGCTGCATACAAACTTGTATGGTGGGGTACAAGGTGGGCCCCGGACCCTAGACGAAACGGGACTAGCGCGATGAGAGAGAAAAAATTCCCACACAACGAGAATCGAGGGACGAGGGACGATGGACGAGAGGGAGAAGAGGGAGGGGAGGGACGAGACAGGGAGGAAGAGCACAGAGGAGAAGTGGTCGTGATAGGACGGCTTATGTGTGTCCCCGCAGCCAGGCAATCTCTACCGGGAGGTGACAGTGGATATTGGCAGGGGATATCGCTACTC
>JAGYIB010000170.1:0-13822 GCA_024244615.1 Ascosphaera pollenicola | reverse complement strand
CGTCTGCATTTCAAGAGCTGAGGTGAATTTTCTTCGCTCTTCCTCGCTCTTCCTTGCTGTTTTCTTTTCTCTCTGTGGCGTTTCGATGGCGTTTCGGACCTCTTATGCGACTGGCGAGAGTTCCAGGTTTATTTTGCGATTCAGTTGTCGATTCCGGCGATTCATAGCCGTTTCTTTCCTCTTCTTCATTCGTTGGAACGATCTTGTCTGTGCGTGCCGCAATTGCCGACAAATCGCGAATTACCCCTTACTTAAGGGTTCAAAGGCAAGGTCATGGTGGCAGTTTTTTCCCACAGAAGTCTACACTATAAGCTCTTGTACATACCTCCACACAACTTGGCGAAATAGAACTTCATTCCTTCGACATATATGAATTGAGTATCGGGAAAGGTAGCTTATGAATCCAATGCGAATGAACCAAAGGAGTGTATCGTATGACTTGGAATTGTAGGAGGACAGAATTATCGTGGTTTGAACGCAAAGATTTGTAATGCGGCTTGAATTTTGAGCCTTGAATTTCAACGCTTTCGATAACTTTGTACAAAAAAGCTCTGAAACGTCGAGGGTCCAAAGCTTTCTAATTCTAAATGGCGAAGAAGACCTGTTTTGAAGTAATACTTGGATTATCTAAACCGTTCATAGGTCATCCTCGAGGAATTTATACATGAACTGAAAATCAGCTTTTCGACGGTTCATCCTATATTGTTACCAGCGGTCAGCGATTACCCATCAAACCTCACATGTTGCGAAGGGGTCACACTTACCATGTACTTTCATAATCAAAGAATCGATACGTTCCTTGCTCGTATTCCTCTGTGATGATCTTCGGCTCTTCATGCCTCTGAAACCATGTCTGATACTGCTTGTGGAATCGCCAGCTTTGATTCTTCAATGAGCGAGCTGCAAGGTACTGATAGTATGTCCCCTGTTGATAATAAAAGATGTAGAACAGCGTATCTGTTTCGAGTCGGCCATCGAACAGACGTGGGTCTCTGAATAGGGGAAGTGGTTCCTGCGGGTAATGCGCAGGGGTGTCGTATGGGAAAATAGGCTTGTAGTGCATTGGCTTCTCAGAGTCGGAAAACTCAGGACATGACTGATGAGATGCAGCTAAGAGACGCTGGAAGGAGACAGAAGCGGCGGTACTCGCATCGTGTGGTTGAGAGGCGCCGTCTACTGATTGTGCAGCAGCCAACTTCTCCGAAAATCGCGACTGTGGTTTGTTTGCAGCCCGACTCTTCATCGTTTCGTATGACTCAACAAGGTCTTGTAGTGTTGGCGGAATGTGATAGACTGGCTCCTCTTCCTCCTTGACAGCAGCAGCTTGTGGCTGTCCCGGTTGTTGTGGCTGTGGCTGTGGTTGCGGGACTGGGGGCTCTTCACGTTTAGCCAAGACCTTTTTGCCCTTCGATTGCGACGACGGATGAGGAGGAGATGGAGGAGGAGGAGGGGAGGTGGGTGCTGCAGTTGTAGCAGTGGCAATGGCAGTAGCGGGAACAGCAGCACCACTAGTCGTAGTGGATTGAGCTGCAGTAGGAACAGGTGCTTTCTCGACTTCAGCAGACTCTCCGGGTTCTTCAACAGTCCTTTGCACTGGCTGCACCTGGGCGACTTGAGGACTTGGATGTGTGGAGACTGTCGACGGCAATTTGGATACAGGGGCGGCCTGAGAAACTGCTGGCGAAGGATGCGCACTTGTCGTAGCCGGGGATGGAGCAGCGCCTGGTGGTGGTGGAAGTGGCGCGATGCCTACTCCATTTCTATCGCTGGCGGCAGCAGCAGCGGCAGCAGAAGCGTACTTGAGTGTCTCGCCCGGTCGAGTCGGCACTGGTGCTGGTTTCACAGGAACAGTTGCAGGAGCTTGTGGGTTCATGTGTAATGTCGACAGGACAGGTAATGGCGATTTGCTCTGAGTTGATGGGCGACGGGTGATATGGGCGTGAGGATCCTTCTTTGGATGTCTTGTGATTGGAGTTGGAGCGGGAACACGGTCATCCTCGGCGTCTTGTAACGACTGCGTGTCTTGCGAGCTGACGCGGTCGTTGTCTAGTGACATACCGAACGCGGCTTCCTCTTCATCGAGGTTGAGATCCTCGTATATGGACTCGTCTTCGCCGTAAAAATCGGGATCGTGGCCATCCTCAGCGAAATATGCAATGCTATCCTTGATGTCTGCGATCTGGCGTGTTTCGATGTTTCCGTTCTGTAGCATTCGAAGCAGTAGTTCCAGGCGGCCAACATGCCAACAATGTCGCTCTGATATGCGCGAGATATCTGCCAGTCTGTTTGCTTTTTGTGTATCCTTCTTGCCTTTCTTCAAAGAGGCGTGTATTTGCTCTTCCTCAGCCTCGAAGGCCTCGACTTTTTGTTGCAGAATATCGACGGTTTGTGATAGGAAGTCGCACATTTCGGCCTTTTCCTTGTCTTTCGGATCGAGTCGCGCAGCAGCAGATAGACCTTCCTTCGAGTAAGCTTTGGTCTTCATCTCCTTTTCAACGGCCTTGAACTGTTCCATGCACTATTATTCAAGCAAAAGTCAGTCGCACGGGTTCGCGAACGCCACAGCAAGATAGCCTGTCATGTCATGGCATGTCATGTACGAACAGTCTCGATAGCACGGCGCTGCTCGAGCAGCGGGCTCTTGTCCTTGACTTCATTCCCGGCAGCCCAAGTTTTGATCTGGTCACGGAACCGTTGCAGCTTCTTGATTTCTCGTTTTAGCTGGTCCTCGAGCTTGTCTCGCTGGGTAAGGTTCTGCGTTGTCCTGATCTTCTCATAGATGCCCTCGAAACTGGCGATACCCTCGCCGACCTTCTTGAAGGTCTTTTCGATTTCCTGTTGAGTCTTGCGCGACGCCATGGTGGATCACGGCTGACGTGCCCAAGGTGTCTGTGAGGTGCTGGATGAGCTCGGTTGAGTGGCCCAAGGGGATGTGTTTTGTGACGTTGTGTCTGATGTTGTCGATGTAGGTCGAGCTGGTCGAGCTGGGCGGCACCGCCTGAGTCCGAAAAGAGGGCGATATTCCGGGCACAGGTTACGTAATACCGTGGAGAAGCGAGCATAAACCAAATAGCTTAGTCATTAACTTATCCAGCTGTGGGATTGTGCAGTTATCCAATCATCGCTCATCAAACAGCACCACAACCGCCACCCTTTTTACCACCATCACCGTCATCATCATCATCATCATCATCGTCGACTCGTCAATTGGAGCAGCAGGCAGGGCAGCATTAGTAGTCACAGACCTGCGCCATGAAAGGTGTGTACGAACCACGCACCACGGGCTTGGATTGGATTGGATTGGATTGGCTGATCCTTGACAGCGATCCTCCAACGCGTCAAGTCTGCCAGCGTCACAGTAGACGACAAGCTTGTCTCGAGCATCGGCCGTGGTGTTCTGGTGCTTGCAGGGGTCGGCCAGCATGACACGACGAAAGACGCCGACTCTCTGGCGAACAAGATTGTCAAGTTAAGGCTCTGGCCTGACGGAGACGCCGTAAGTGTACAGAGCAGAGCAGAGCAGAGCAGAGCCTGGCGTGCTAGTTCATACACTAAACCAGTGGGCAGCAATGGAAGAAGAGCGTGCAGGACATTCAGGGCGAGATCCTGTGTGGTGCGTAGTAGTCTTTCCGTACAAGCATCTACAGATACATACTACAAGCATCTACTCACGGCATCGGCAGTCTCTCAATTCACACTCCTGGCGACGACCAAGAAGGGCAACAAGCCCGACTTCCACGCCGCTGCGGGCCCTCTGCCTGCCAAAGAGCTCTACGACTACTTTGTGTCGAGGGTCATGGCGCTGTCTGCCGCCGAGAGAGTCAAGGAGGGAGTATTCCAGGCGATGATGGATGTGGCGCTGGTCAACGACGGGCCGGTAGGACAAGCCAAAGCCTTTGCCCTTCACGTCAACCACTGACGGCAGCTAATAGTACTAACTGTTGGTGGTGTTGACTGCAGGTCACCATTGAGATTGACACCAAGGCGGCCGGCAAGACGACCCCTGCAGTAGCAGTGACGGCCCAAGCATGAAGCAGCAAGCAGCAATCGAGCCTCAAGCCAGGCCCTCCGCAGAACATTCAAGAAGGCTCCCCTCACGAAGTGGATAAAAAAAATAGAACCGGACGTATAAATATAAATATACCTGTTCATGCCTGTCTGCCTGTCTTCGTCGGCCTATCAGTGCTGCAATCACTCACCTCAACCTGCAACTGCAATTCCACCCGCCCCTCGTCATCTCCACCACCTGAGTAGTCAGATCTGCGCATTCGTCATGGCCGAGTCAGGTATGTGTAGTCCTGCAATCAAAGACATCATCGCACCACGCCTAACAACATCCGCTCAGCAGCTCGTCCCCGTGTCTTCTTCGACATCGCCATCGGAGACCGTCCTGCCGAGCGTGTCGTCTTTGAGCTAGTGAGTGCATTGTGCATTGTCGCATCTTGCTTGCGCGCCGAATCTGAGCTGACAATCTCATCAGTATAGTGATGGTCAGTATCTCTACAGCTGCTTCTCAAGCTTGCAATCGTGATTGTTCGCTGCAAGTCCAGGTGCAAGTCCAAGTCCAGCAATTGACAGGTCTGCAGTCGTCCCCAAAACCGCTGAGAACTTCCGTGTCCTTTGCACGGGCGAAAAGGGGGCAGGCAAGTCAGGGAAGCCCCTCAGCTACAAGGGTATGCGCCATTCATCTCCTGCGCTTCTACCTTGTTGCTTGTTGCTGACGCTTCTGCTGCAGGCTCCATTTTCCACAGAGTCATCAAACAGTTCATGATTCAGGGCGGTGACTTCACCGAGTTCAACGGCACTGGTGGCGAGTCAATCTATGGCGAGAAGTTCCCCGACGAGAACTTCGATCTAAAACACGACAAGCCCTTCCTCCTGTCTATGGCCAATTCCGGCCCTGGCACAAACGGCTCTCAGTTCTTCGTAACCACTGTCCCCACCCCTCACCTTGACGGCAAACACGTCGTCTTCGGTGAGGTCATCAATGGCAAGGGTGTCATTCGTAAGGTCGAGAATCAAAAGACCTCTCCCCAAGACAAGCCCCTTGTCGACGTCAAGGTCGTCGACTGCGGTGAACTTGTCGACGGCGCTTATAGCTCTGCCACAGCGCGTCCCGTTGATCCCACCGGTGACTCCTACGAGGAGTTCCCAGAAGACGGTCCCCAGGACCTCAAAATCGCAGACTACCTTCGAATCGCCTCAGAGATCAAGGGTTTCGGGAACAAGGCGTTCAAGGAAGGCCAGTTGAGCCTTGGTATCGACAAATACCAAAAGGCTTTACGATATCTGAATGACGCCCCAGACCCGGAGGAGGAGGCTCAGATCGGCGAGCAGATGGCCGCTTTGCGCTATGCTCTGCATTCCAACTCGGCACTGCTCGCCAACAAGTTAAACGACTTCAAGAACGGTCAGACTTATGCTCAGTATGCGATTGAGTGTGAGTCTATCGCCAAGGTTAGTGACACCGACAAGGCGAAGGCTCGTTACCGTCGTGCGATCGCCTTGATCGGCGTCAAAAATGGCGAGGCGGCTCTCAAGTACCTCACTGAAGCGCATAAATTGGCCCCCAATGACGCTGCTATCGTCAATGAGAAGATTAAGGTAGAGACACGGATCAAGGAGAGAGAGAAAAAGGAGAAGGCAGCATTCAAGAAGTTCTTCCAATAAACAAGCAGCAGAATTGATATTCAGTCAATGCAGCTACAAATATAATACGGGTAATGTCACCTTATTCTTCTTCTTCTTCGTCTTCTTCGTCATCCTCAACTGCCCCTTTTGTCTCTTTCACTTGACGCGTACACCCACCGTGTGCGTCATAGTGTAATAAACACGACGGCTCATTCGCCTTTGCTGTTCGCTCTATGTTTCTTCGATCGTGGTACTTCAGAACTATCAGCTGAACAGTGCGAGGTTCTGGGAACATCTGGCCCTTCTGATGTCAGATGTCAATCTTGCTCCAACATCTATCAGACGATCAGACTTGATGGAGCTCTGTACGAATACCTCGACGGCGCATCCATTTGCTCTCGTCTCACCACCGATTCTTCGGGTCATTCAAAAGGCTCTTCCCTATTTTCTCGGACCTTTGCGCCACAATCGATCCTTCCGGGCAGAGCAGGGCAACATCGCCCCAGTGAGCTTTCACGGCAGGGATGACCATGCCTTGCGCCCTACGCTGTACGCTGTATGGATTTTTTGCAAGCAAATCCGTTGTTTCCTTCAATGTTACGTGTGTCATTGGTAGGTACTTTTGCATGATCTGCAAATATGCATCTGTCGTGCGAGGGTAAGCACCGTATCGTACACTTTAGATCGACCTAAGGGGAATGTTTCTGGTAATAAAACCTACAGTGTTTATCAATGCCGTTCAAACCCATCTCTATCGACATTGAGCATTGACGGCCGGCTCTGTATCATTCCACAACTATATCTTAACCCACAGACGCTCATTGAATCAGGGAAATCGATCTTATATCGTTATCCTTCTCTCTTCCCGCCCCTCCCGCAGAACTTCGCGGTCCTGTTCTATCCCTCTCTTCAAGCGGCCCTAGTTACATCATCCTCTCTGATCCATGGAATGGAGCGCTCCCGATTGCTCCTCCGCCACTGGTCGAACCCCCCGTGATGAAGTCATCGAGGTCATGCCGCAGGAGCACAACGAGATACACTTTCCTCAGTCGGGCCAGAATCCGACACACTCAGTGTCGATGAAGAAGTCACGGTTGAGAAGGGTCTGTCTCCTCACTGCGCTCATCGTCATCTGCCTCACTGCCGTCTTCGCCTCAGCTTTATACATAGCGTACACCTCAATCGTCCATCCGGCATCGATAAGCAGCACTTCTTCAAAGACACCGACAGCAGATCAGAGTGATTGGGACAATCATCAGTCCTTTGGATTTGTCGTGCAACATCCAATCGCCATACCTGATTATCCAGACTCTCCTGAGATGCCTAATTTCAAGAATGCTTTCAAGAAGACCTTCGGTCTTGATCACAATCGACCTGACGAAAGTCAGCAGCAAGGTCCCTTGCAAACCCAGCTTGATCCGGCTCCCAAACCAAAGCTTCCTTTCAACAACAAGAAACTGCCAGGCACGCCAGAGATCATTTCCGACCCAATTGTCCTAACGGACAACGAGCGAACAGACGGGACATATCCACGCCTATGCAGGTTGTCAGACGGGACAATTCTGGCTAGCTTCACAAGAATTGACGGTGATGTGCATATTTTGGTAGTATCATTTAGCACAGACAATGGCCGGACGTTCCAGGAGATTGGAGAAATTGCACGAGCTGCTGGAGACGTCGACAATGCGCATCTAGTGGAAGTCAGTTCTGCACCTCAGACAGTCATCGCAGCTTTCAGGAATCACGACCTCGACTCACAAGGGAGGCCTACGCACTATCGCATCACTGTCTGCGGCTCGCCAGACGGGGGAAAATCATGGACTTTCTTCTCGCATGCAGCTGAGACTTCGCCTCCTAATGGGGTCTGGGAGCCTTTCGTCCGGATTGGAGTTCGCGGTGAGGTCCACCTTGCATATTCGCAGGAGTTTGCTCCCGACGACCAACGGACCCTTCTGGTCACATCGCAAAATCGCGGTTTGACATGGTCTAAACCGATAGATCTTGACGAGCGAACGCTTCGCTTGCGAGATGGCATGTGCGGTATCACCCAAACTAGAGACACGGCCAATGGCAAGGATGTCCTAGTCATGGTTGTTGAGACCACCAGATTTCCTGGGAAATTTGATGTGGAAGGATTGCTCAGTTATGACGATGGGATGACATATGAAGGTCGACACATAGTGTACAACCCATCACCTACCAACGTCCTCCACAACCAGGCCAATCCTGATGTTCAATCGGCCAACATTCCAGACATATACAATGCTGGTGCACCCCAAATCGCGAGTTTCAAAGCAGACGGCTCGCTCATATGCGTTTTCATGACAGACGAAGATGCTCCCCCAGATTCTGTCAGCTGGACGCGACATGCTGCTATCAAAGCGGTTTACGCGCCGCCGCCTCGCAATGGGACTATCGAGTGGGGTCCGCCGATTCTGATTGCAAATGCGGAAAGTTACTGGCCAGGGGTTTTGGCCATTGATGATCGGACAGTGATGGTCACATATGATAATGGAGGTCCTAAGGGAACGTTGATAAGGTGGAAGTAATGCGCAGCTGCACACAGCGGGTTTAATTTGAGAGTCTATTGGGATCTTGTACTCCGTCTGTATCGCATGTCTCGGTGGTCTGCTTGAACGCATCTATACATTTGCAATCCTTTCTTTTATGATGCCTTGCTTGTGACATTTTTAATGACCGTCAATCCAAACCATTCTTAATCTCATCGCGCAAATCATGACCTTGCACAAGTTTCACTCGGAAGCTGCCTTCGTCGGACTCGCAAAGGCACATGGCTCAATCGTAAGTCTTCCTACCTTACTTTCCGGAGAGACATCGAAATCGAAGATGTCCATCGGCACCCCGACGGTCATGCAAGCATTTGGTATGTCCACTAAACCAGCGACATGGCCTTGCACAGGCGCTGCGCTCAACAGCAGGTAGATCTGATAGTCACTGTATCCAAAGCGGCGGAAGTACTCAATTGTCCTCAGGCAAGCCTGGCGATAGGCGATAGTAGCATCAAGAAAATGTTGTTTCCCCTTGTGGTCCACTGAAAATCCTTCAAAGGTCAAGTAGTTGGATGGGCCAAATTGAGGCTCGACAGGACCAGGCCTGAACATTGGGCTTGTCAATGACAGATCCTTCATGCCCGACTTAATCACGTTGAACTTCAGCGTGATGACCCCGGCCATTTCAATGCCACCGCAAAACGAGCTCTCCCCGTCTCCCTGACTGAAGTGCAGATCACCAACTGATAGATTTGCACCGGGGACATGCACGGGCAGATAGACCCTGGAGCCCCTCGAAAGGTTTTTGATGTCGCAATTGCCCCCGTGTTCAGGGCGGCCAGGAATGGTACGGGCTCCCTCTCTTGCGATGCGTAGCCTAACGTCTTCACTGCTTGCTGCGCCAACATGCACATTCGAAGTATTGGGCAGCTGAGCGACAACGGCTTCAGTCCCCTTTGCTTTATGTTCAGCAACCAATTCCGATTCCCGTCGATTCCATTCCTGTAGGATCTCAGCTGAAGGTGCTGTGCCTAGGATGCCTGGATGTATGAGGCCTGGGAATCGAACATGTGGAACATGTCTGGAGGTGGCATAAATGCCTTCAAAGTCCCAGATAGCTTTTGCGCTGTATCTCGTTTGTCAGTACTGAATTGGCGCACACGCACAGGTCTCTTTACGTACGCGTCCGGGTAGAATTCGTCAAGGAATCCGCCCCCGTTCTGCTTCGCGAAGACACCTGTGAAACCCCAGGGCTGCTCGGGAAGAGGTTGGACGTCGATGATGTCGACAACGAGGACATCACCCGGTTCGGCAGTCTTCACCTCGAAGGGGCCGCTGAGATAGTGGATGTGAGTCAAGTCGACATCGCGAATATCGTCTGCAGAGTCGTTATCCGAGACCTGACCCCCAGTCCAGTCGAGGCACTGAATGTTCACGGTCTCCCCTGGCTGCACCTGGGCGGCTGGTGGGACTTATCACCAAACCAAGTCAGCTTCGTTCACTGTCTGCGACCTCACAGTGGCTTACTCTCGGGATGCCATCGGTTCTAGAGCCAGTTAGACGAGGAAGTCCGATCACTTCAGTGGCAGCGGAACGGGGTGCACATACATGGAGGCACGGCTGGTCCTTTGCCGGCTTCTTCAAGTCAACTTCGATTGCTGTACGGATGACGGGCATTGTGACGAATGGCCTATGTCGATGTGAGCTCTCTGGCTACAACTGTCCAAAGTCCAACGAGCGCTCTTATAGAGGCGAGTCTACAGCAATCTTAGACAGGGATCACAGCCTATCTTATCTCCACTGCAGATTGACGATATACGAATTGTCACCGGCTATCAGTCGGTTCTATGCGAGATATCGACAAAATACCGCATCGCCGTGACAAGGTTTGCGGCTAAACGGTGCTCGTCATTGATTGTTCGCACCGGCCTTGCTCTAATACATACAATTCATTATCATACCACACGCACCGGCCATTGCGCAATCGATATACTTGAACTTCGACACACAATGTCGCTTCCTGTCGGCACGCCGCAAATTATCGATGAAGCAGCGCATGAGGCGGATGCTGTTGGGCCAGGGACAGGTTCTGGATCTATAGGAGGCAATGCGCGAGGCAGAGGTCTATGGTCGAGCCTGTTTGGAGGCGGTGGTGGAGGTGGTGGAAGCAGTGATAATGGGAGTCACCATGCAGAGGAATATGAATCTCGACCTCCATATCTACATGTATGAACCTTCCTTTCCTCCAGACGTTGTTTGATTTGGGATTTGTTAGGAAGAAGGGGGAAGACATATCCACGGCGTGCGCACCTCGTCGTTTACAACAGGGGAATTGTGACTCTTTATACATCGTCCCTAAACTAACTCAACCTCTTTTTTCTTTTCATCCAGACCATGCTAGCAGGCGGTATTGGCGGTACCACCGGCGACATGTTGATGCACAGTCTCGATACTGTCAAGACACGACAACAGGGCGACCCACACATGCCACCAAAATACTCCTCGATGTCGAACTCTTACCGCATGATCTTCAAGGAGGAAGGGTTCTTGAGGGGTCTTTACTCGGGGGTTACACCTGCGTTCTTGGGTTCGTTTCCGGGGACGGTGGTGTTTTTCGGAATGTATGAGTGGACGAAGAGGAATATGATTGATAGGGGCATTAACCCGTCTTTGTCATATTTGGCCAGTGGTGAGTTTATATATGCAGGTCTTGATTAGAGGTGCATCACATCAATTGGCTGACTTCGCAATATCCACAGGTTTCATGGCCGATTTTGCCGCCTCAGTCATCTACGTCCCCTCTGAAGTCCTCAAGACCCGTCTTCAGCTCCAAGGCAGACACAACAACCCCTTTTTCAAGTCAGGCTACAACTACCGCTCCACGACCGACGCCTGTCGAACAATCATCCGACAAGAAGGATTCGGCGCACTGTTCTTCGGCTACAAGGCCACGATATTCAGAGACCTTCCCTTTTCGGCACTGCAGTTCGCCTTCTACGAGCAATTGCGCAAATACGCGAAGGAGAATGTCGGGAGCCAGGATATCGGGTTGTCATTGGAGATCCTGACGGCGACGAGCGCGGGCGGTGCAGCAGGCGTGTTGACTTGTCCGATGGATGTGGTCAAGACTAGAATCCAGACACAGTTGAATCCGGAGGTTGCTGAGGGCGCGCATTCGGCTTCGCATTTGCAGCCGTCTTCTGCGCAGAGTATCACATCGACGGATCAGGGCCGGCCGACTGGTGCTGGGTCACATCCTTCTTCTTCGTCTTCGTCGTCCTCGTCGACATTACCCCGGTCTGCGAACGCGGCTACGTCGCAGTTACGCAGTATCTACACTGCCCCTTCGAGCTTGACGCCTAGACCTGCCGCACCGATCTTGGATACTTCCTCTGTTCTTACGGGATTGAAGATTCTATATCAGACGGAAGGCATCCTGGGCTGGTTCCGCGGTGTCGGGCCCAGGTTCGTGTGGACCAGTGTGCAGAGCGGGACGATGCTGGTGCTGTACCAGGTTCTCCTGAAGAAGTTGTCGGCCATCCAGGAGCGCTGGGATGGTGACGGCGGTATCATTTAAACATGGATTGGGCATGATTACCATCTCCTCTCTACCGCTTGGCTCTATATGGAGACCAATGTTGGTGATCCCAGTCCCTCATCAGCGACGTGACATTCGGCTCGCATCGACAATTGTCAGTCAAACGATATTCTCACTCGCCTTGGATGCCACATCCAAGTCTATGCTACACACTATGCAGCATGCTCCCTCCTGTATCATACAGAACCACCTCAATTGACTGCCCTTAGATACTCACGGCTGCTGCCTTTGCAGTCTCATCGTGGTTCGGTTTTCGAAAACCATCACCCCTTTTGTACAACCACCATCACCATTCTTCCTTTTTTTTTTGTTGCTACATGTACATATACTCCAACCACTTCGTGTATATTTTGGATTTCTAAAACTCATGAGAAGGTTGCAAAGCCTTACGCAAATCCTCTTTGGGCTCTTTTTATTCTTGTGTTTTGTGGAAGCGATGTGGCAGGATGGTCTTCTCCACACTCGAGTCGAAAATATGGCAAAGATCTGTCCAAGCTCGATGAATCCATCCCCTAGAGGTAAGCACTAGCGTCCGTTCAAGCTCAATGATATCCGTATATGTATCCAGCCCATATCAACCTCCCGAAATCACCAACGGTATTGAAAATCAAGCTACCTTCGATCAAACTCCTGACAACCGATGGTAGACCCACACGCACGACATCCATTCCTCATATTTGAACCTGAAGAAGCTCGAGAACAGGTCACCGACGAATCAGAGCTTCGTCGCATCTTACCCCGGATTCATCGTGCATGAGGTTTTGCGGGGGAGCGAGGGTGAGCTACGGCACACGTTTTCGGATGTCCATTTGATAGTCAGCAGTGCGACGATGGTGCTTGGTGAGTGTGCTACATATGTGTGATTGGAGGCAGAGGTAAGAATCGTCTATAAAGAGCAATTGAGTTTGTCTTCTACAAGTCCTGAAAATGCTGCTATTGATCCAATATCGTCTTATTTCTCCGGGTGGAAGTATTTAATATACCCCTGCAAACCATTGAGACGGAAGACTTGTCAAGATGATCCAAAATCAACAAGCAAGACTCCCTTTAAGGGTCGTGATAGTTGGGTATGTCGATCAGCCTGACTCGGAAACGATTGAGAGTATGCTTTTTGTGCTAACTAATCGACAGAGCAGGTTCGTCAAGATGAGATCGACGAAGATTGAGACCAGACCCTTACTCACAGACCGGCACGACAGGCATCGGAGGTGCTTCTGCTGCTGTGATGCTTGCCATGCGTGGCCATGAAGTGACGCTTCTTGAGCATGTGCCCCAGGTAAGCCCTTCAAAGATACCAATTGCCATGCCCATGCGCATGTCTGACTGATCGAGTGGTAGCTAGCAGAAGTTGGGGCCGGTATACAAATCTCGCCGAACATGTTAAGAATATTCGCTCGTGAGCAGCCGATTCCTTGACACAATATTCCTGGACGTCGTGAACCGAATTGGCTGATATCTTCTTGACAGGAATCGGCCTCCGCGAGGAAATCGAAAAACATTGTGTCGGGCTGCAGAAGATAGTAGCCCGTCGATGGCAGGACGGGTCCCTTCTGCAAGCAACAGTCACAGGCACAGACAGCAAAGCCAGCAACGTCCCTAAATCCATTCATCGCGCCGATCTTCACAATATCATAATAGACGCTGCCCGAGCACTGCCAAACATTACTTTGCGACTGGGCAGTAGAATCGCGACCTATGGCTTCGACAAAGCCACTGCATGCCTGGCAGATGGTACACGCATAATAGGCGACGTCCTTGTGGCTGCCGACGGTATCAAGTCCACAGCTAGAAAGCAGCTGCTCGAGTCGTTAGGCGAGGTGGATGCAGCTGCTGAACCGACTGGTGATGCGACTTATCGCATCATGATTCCTCGGGAAAGGATGCTTGATGATCCTGAGTTGAGGGAACTGATAGAGAGTCCGACTGCCACACGGTGGATCGGGCCTAATCGGCATGTCATGGCGTATCCGATTAAGAACCATGAGCTCTTCAACGTCGTGCTGATCCACCCGGATCGTGGCGATAAGGACGAGGCGTGGACAAGCGCTGGGAAGCGAGAGGATATGATTAAGGACTATGAGGG
>JAGYIB010000169.1:0-13831 GCA_024244615.1 Ascosphaera pollenicola | reverse complement strand
GGGGGAGATCAGTTCTTGAAATTCCAAGACAGTGAAGAGATTGGAGCCTGGGATCTTGCCGATGCGTTCGGTCAAATGTGGGAGAAGAAGCGGTACCATGAATTATTGTTCATGATCGATACCTGCCAGGCCAATACCATGTTCAAGCACTTCTACTCGCCGAACATCGTTGCAACAGGGTCGAGCGAGGTTGACGAATCATCGTATTCGCACCACGCAGATGGTGATGTCGGCGTCGCTGTCATCGATCGATGGACATACTACATTCTTGAATTCCTCGAGACTCAAGTCACCACACCCAACTCAAAGCTCACTCTAGGCGATTTGTTCGATTCATATGATAAAAGCAAGATCCACTCGAATCCAGGTGTGCGATGGGATCTGTTTCCGGGTGGTGAGCAAGCTGGCCGTTTACGCACCGTCATGGATTTCTTCGGAAATGTCCAAAATGTGGACGTCGATAAGACATCAGACACGCAGGGGCTCCAGGATGACCTTGTCGCTATCTCTAAGCTCGTGGAGGATTGGAAGAGAATGGAAAAGCAGCTGGTCAATGCTACCACAACGGAAAGTGCAGCTGAGAACAATCCGGATGGGCATACATCCCCTCGACAGGAGCCGCCGAAGGAGGCCTTACGTGTGAAGAGCGCAGGTGGGTGGAAGAACCAAGCCACGGGGATCTCTGTTCTCGCAGGCCTTGGAGCTATCTGGTTTGCCGAATCAGTCTTTGGCAAGAGATGATCTACGATCTTTGTTTCTGCACATACAGCATACACATAATACTCTCATCAGCATGCGATTTCGTCATAATGAGGATCCCTTTCCCTCGACCCTCTGTCAAATGGTGAGACTGATTTGATACACGTAGCCATAAGTGCAGCGGTTTGCCGTGCCCCCTGACATACAGGCATAGCCCCCTCAAGCCAGCGGTGTAAGTGCACTCTGTACTCCGTACCGTGTAATAGGCCACCGCATAAAAGAAGCTCCTGCAGACCCACGCACGCCTCTCTCCCCGTCCACGTCCAGGTCAGCTCTGGCAGCAGGTTTCGACGTCACTACCTTCTGGCATCCATTGCAAAGCTCTTCCTCCCACGCCCTGTTCTCGTTCATGAGCATGGCTACGCGGTAGAATCAATGGGCCCTCTTCACGATTCACAAAGCATGGCGACAGAACATGGCCATCCCGACAAAACCAATATATGAGCATGACAATCACAGGAAACAAGGCCAGAACAAGGATCAGAGTGATATTGATAGTGATCGCGCCGACGGCGCAAACGAGCTTCCTGAGAATAATCATGGCCAGGAAAGAATGTCACTCAGCGTGGAAGATGAGGACAATAGCGATGTCGCAAGTGCGGGTGCAAATGGCTTCAATCAGAGCGAAGCAAAAGCGCAGAACCATGCTTCTCAGAGGTTGAGCAAGGGATCCCATACGAGCGCGAACAAGAACGAGAATATTCATACATCTGCTGCTGCAACCCTCAATTCTCGAAACCGACTGGAAGGCATTGCTGCAGATTGCATATCCCACCCGAATGGAACAACCAGCGTGGCCCCCGGCTTCTCGTTCCCAGCATTGCCCCAAACACCTACTCTACTACGACCCCCACCATTTTCGAATGCTCTCTCAGAGCACCAACCACACCAATCGGTGCAACAACATCGCAAAGTCCGCAAGCGTCGTGCTTCGTCTCTCCGAAAAGCGGCCTTGATTCTAGGGAGCAGAGAACGCGAGCGCGAACGAGAACGTGAGCGTGAACGCACTCGTGCCGCGACTACCGCTGCGGCTGCGGCTGCCGCACACACCTGGAATTGCGATCGCGAGAATGCTCATGAGTTACTTGATGATGAAGGGGGTGTGCAGTGGAGGAGCCCGCTGCCTCAACAGTCGTCAGCGGTTGCGGGGACAGGGGCAGGTGCTGAAATGGAAGAGCAGCTGCGGCTGCTGTTTCCGAATACAAGAGATTCAGGCGAGAACGGACTGCGACACGGCAGGCGCGGTAGAGGCTATTCGACAGGAAGTCCACAGCGATCAGGCATTCCATTCTCCATGCCTCCGACGGCAATGGGACTGGCAGCAACTGCAACATCGCCATCATTTTTTTTCTCAACACCACCGACTATCACGCCGCCGCAAGGAAGTTCTTCAGGGTCTTCAGGGTTCGATTTCTCAGGCCATCGCTATAGGTTGCGATCCCATTCTGAAACACCACCTTTCCACGGTGACAGTCATGGTCGCTTGACTCGATCAAGCTTCAATCAGCAGCAGTCGCATCCCTCTAATGCGCTCGCAGACAAATCACACAAGTCTGCCCCTTGCTCCCCTGACTCCTTTGATCTTGACCCATTCTGTCAAACGGGCATGAATCAAGAGCCGATGCCATATACTAAAAGACCATATGACCACGAGCATCTTCATCAGCATCGTTACCACCAGCATCATATTCTCACAGAGAAGCACCACCAGCAGGAGAATATGCTGCCTATTTCGGCGAACGCTACGCTGTTCTCACGTAACGCGAAGTCACCCTTGTCAGATCAATTAGTCAAAGACTCATCAGACCAAACAGCATTGCCTGGCAAAGTAGACTCCAAAGCTCCACTACCACCTTCATCGAAACCGTCATTGATAAGGAGAGATCTGCACGCAACCTCATCTACAATGAAGCAACATCCATCTATCACCGCTACAAACAAGTTACGCAGCAGCCTCACGTCGACCTCCGCAGAAACCTCCCACCCGACATCTCCATTGGCTCTCTCAGCAACCACTGCGTCGGCCATTCCGGCTGCCGGTGCTGCACTGGGAGATCCAACAGATGACCCCTGGGATTACACGGAGACTGAGCGCTGGGGATGGTTCATCCTTATAGTAACGTGGATTGTTTTCGTGATAGGCATGGGCAGTTGCTTCGGGGTATGGAGTTGGGCATGGGATGTCGGTGAGACGCCGTATGCGCCTCCTGAGCTCGAGGATGATCCTACATTGCCCATCGTAGGGTACTATCCTGCGCTCATCATCTTGACGGCAGTCATGGCATGGGTCTGGGTAGTTGTTGCGTGGGTAGGGATGAAGTATTTCAGACATGCAAATATAGTCGGGGAGGAGATGTAGGAGCCAGACTTACCCTTGCACTGACCGCGCCCTTCGGCATGTATAATAAGAGCAAGAAATGACTTTTTGTACTGTATCATGTATGTGAAGCCGCTGCCAGCCCGATCGTCGCATATAGACAGGAGGTGGACGTCGATGCCAAGACCACAAGTGACTTCAGCCGTCACATCACATCAACCTCAACGATCGACAACGTCAACAACAACAACAACAACAACTCAATTGAAAGGACTGGCGTTGGGCTTTGGACTTGTCGTCAAAAGACAGAACCGAAACAACTTTGAAACTCTGAGCAACCCGCTCTCAAAATGAGCTTTCAATATGCAGCTTGGGCAAGTCAATTGCAGCAGATCGGCTCTGAAAACAGCGACGACGATCAAAGAGCGGATGTTTTTACGTCACTTCTCGCACAAATTCCTCCCCTGTCATCGAACGATGCCACTGTCCAGTCAGCATATCTTCAGTGGCTAGACTGTGCTCTCCATGATGCTATGGCTGTAAATTCGAAAAAGAAGCTCTTGGATGCATGGGTCAAGGTACTACAAGCTTGCTCCATTCCCGACGTTACCATAAGCGTTGCGAAATCCGCACTGGACATGATCACGGTCTTCAAGCAAGGAGGAAATGGATTCTCAGCGACACAAGTCGCGCTAGCGGCATCCGCGTTGGCTGAAGTTGAGCCTCACATTCGGGACATCCTGGCAACATCATATGAGACCATAGAGCAGTATGCGGAAGCTGCCAGAGTGTTGTCGCAGATTTCCGTAGACTCGGCGAGCGATTCTGAAAAGGCAAAACTATATATTCGCATAGTGCGAAACTACATTGAGGAGGACGATTTAGTCTCTGCCGATGCAACGCTGAATCGAATCAAGAATTTGTCATCTGATGCCATCGACAAGAACACGGTTGAGGGACAGACACTGAAGATTCACTTCGATCTATCACAAGCCAGAATTTTTGATTCCAAACGAAAATTCCTTGAGGCCAGTAATGAATATCTCATGGTCAGCTTGAGTCCAGTGGTTGCAGAGGAAGATAGGCTACAATCTCTTTCTGCGGCAGTCATCTGTGCTATTCTTGCGCCAGCCGGTCCTGCGAGATCAGCTATGTTGTCCCGCCTTTATAAAGATGATCGCGCCATTCAATTGACCTCTATCCACGGTATGCTTGAAAAGATATTCCTCGATAGAATATTATCACCAGAAGAGGTTCAGGCATTTGCTGCAACCCTCGTGCCTCACCAGCTTGCCATGACAAACGACGGATCAACTGTTCTTGATCGAGCTGTCATTGAGCACAATCTTCTTGCCGCGAGCAGGATCTACTCAAACGTTCATGTCAATGACCTAGGGTCACAAATCTTGAATCTGAGAGATGATGCAAAGGGCACAGCCGGTGAAAAAGCTGAGATGTATGCAGCACGCATGTTGGAGCAGGGTCGTATGACAGGCTGCATCGATCAGATCGATGGTGTCATATACTTCGATACTCCGAAAGGGCAGCTATTAGGTGAGGCGGCTCAAATCTCGAAAGTCAAAGATGCCGCTATCCAAAGTATTGCCCAGGATGTTGAGAGGATGGGTGCTTTGGTTACTGAGCAACACCCGGTGAGCACGGCTTCTCTTTCACTTCATAAACGAGGGTGCTGACCAATTACCAGGAGCTGGCACATGCTTAAGCCTCTCAGATTTACAACTATTCACTGGCAAGCATACGTCCGGTGTATCTGATTGAAGCATGTCGTCGATAGGTCATTTGCCATGGCCCTGTCCGATGGCAATAGCGGCGTGTTCCTTCAACTGCGGACAATTGCCTCAGAGACCGTATGAAGAAGTCTTCCATTGTAATTCGCTCGCCAAAGCGTCATGGTGTTACAAACCGTTCATTGAAGAAGACCTTGCACCTATGCTTTTCTCATTTGCTCATGTGCATCTTCTGTCTCATCGTCGCAAAGGGAATGGTGATTGAAACTCAAATGAAGTACTATCATTTGTTCAGCAAGATTTTCAATCCTGTCGGTGTCTATGATCTGACTACACTTCCATGAGGCGATGAGAACGATCTGTTCCATAAACAAACGCAGCATGGCTATTGAAATTAACGAGCGTTTTCATGTTCATAATCAAATCACTTTTGGTGCACCGGCAATTTGGGGCCCCAGAAATTCGACAACGGCCCAAGGTCATGAAATGAAAAACAGGAAGCCTTTCAATGCCCGTAGCTTGTCTGTCAGCCTAAGTATGTACTGGCCTAAGGGTTCCCTGACTTCCCACATTGCTTTCCCCTTGATTTAGCTGGCCTACTGACTGTGACACAGTTCTCAAAGGTAGGCTTGAAGCAATTTCAGGCTGATGAGTCCGCTCCCTCATGTTCACCCCAAGCAAATCCGCTACCTGTGCTCTGAACCATTGTATTGTTTCCGGCCGTGCTTCCTGATCTGACCGAGCCAATGCATGGGCTCGGCGCGCAATTGCAGCAGAGAGCTCCACCAGGAAGTTATTACTTCTGCCAAATAAATCGGACGTGTTTCGCGAAAGTCCGAGTCCGAGAGACGATTGCCCTGGCGCATTTGGCGCATTCAAGTTCAGGTGAAGACGCGGTGCTGAGTCCGATATCGTGACGGGGTTTCGCTGGCGAGGACGAATTGGGTTACCGGGACGATAGTACCCATCATTATCGATGAAATAAAGACTGCCAATTAGTCTGTCCCACTGCTCATCACCGATTTCCAGGGGTACTTGTTCCAGCTGCTTGTGAAGTTCCTTGAGAAAAGCCGAGATCGCGCTTCGCTCTCTTCTCCTATGATATTTGACTTGTCTCTCAAATTTGAGAAGGATCATTTCAATTTCCTCCAAGCTTTGTGCTTGCTGGAAATTATACTCAGCCTGCATTGATCCCTGACTGATTTTTCGAAAGGTCGCTCTGAAGAAGATATCGATCCAAATCTGGGCTTGACGGAGAGGACGCAGAAGATCGCGGCAAAAGTCTGGATCAAGGGCTTTCGCATATGATTCCGCACAGGAGACCAAGTTCTTTCTTGTTTCAATTTTCCGTTGTAAGTATTGATTCATCATCTGCAACCTGGCCGCACGGAAATGGTCGGTCATCTCGCCTCGAGCCTGGATGACGTTATCCGGTACCTTGGTGATGTATGGCCTTGAGCCTGCTGCTTCGTCACAAATATCATCCTCAAACGACGTGCAACCTTCTGCACTTGTTTCTGAACCTCTGTAACTGTTGATTGATCTGCAGAGGCGGGACACAAATGGCGAATGTTGGTCTTCGAATGCTTGCCTGCAGAATCTGCGTCTCAGGGACTCCCCGATACCAAGCACGGCGGATGGGAACATCTTGTGTGAATTGAATTTCGAAAAAAGAACGACGATGCGAACCAATGAGCGAATGCCACAAACCCCTTCTGAAAAAGCAACAAACGAAACGAGCGTGTCGAAAACTGAAAGGCAATAAAGATACAAGTTAAGAATGCATGATAACTATGCAATTGATGACGCTTGTAATTGCGAAGAAATGAACGACGTTGTTGGTTGTTATCAGAACTCTTCGAGTCGTCTGGACGTTGATCTCTCCTGATCTATCATCAGGTGGATATGAGAGCAACATACATACGGCAGGAGCCCGTGAGGTAGTGTGCTTTCCATTCTGTTCATAGGCTATATGATAGCTGGAAGGAGCTGCATGGAGATACCTGTTCTATGTGGTTCAGGTCGTTGTTTCCTCTTTGGAATTAGTTGCGTCCGATTGAAATCGGGATGCGTGCCTCGAACATGAGGTGTACGCGCCGGACGTTGAGGAATAGACAGCCACTCCTGACTTTCTATCACGCCTCCAGGCTGCTTGTGCGGTTTCTGAAGATCCGCGACGGAACAGTGAGGCAGAGTATTCGCGGGGTGTCAGAGAGGATTGACGGCATGGTATTGTTCTTCCTGGCTGTGCATGTGGTGTGCCATGTGCCAACCGTCATACAAACGTCCAACCCTTGGCTTAACGGCATACATAATTGATCCCGCCATGGCTACTCCGTCCTTGTGTTAACATCTTGCTCCTTCCCCTCTTCTCGGCGTATCAGTTCAAACCCATCCTTGAAGTCAACTGAGGCACAGGCAAAGTTAACTAAGAACACAGTTAGTCCGTCCTTACGGGGTAATGGCTTAAATCGAATTGGGTCAATGAAATCGACAACGAAGCGTGGAATCTGATACCGGCAGGGGTGCGCAGCCCTGCATCGAGATTTTCTCGCTTCCGGGATGATAAGGTTGGGCCGTTTTCCCCTTGTTCCCAAGCTGCAGAATCAATGCGCGCAGAGCCAATGCTAACTGGTTTCAGGACGGACGATTGATCTAGAACGCAACATCTTCCGCAGGGAGAAGAGAAGGGTTATGAATTATGAAGCGTCTCAATTGCCGCTCCTTGCCGTACATACAGCATTACCGTTAGCACTGAACTCCCCTCGTGCGTGAACATGCTTGCAGGTATGTTGCCCCAAACGGTCCCGGGTTTCATTTCAATTCGTCTTCCCCGAGCTATTGTTAATGAGTACGAAGTGACTTGTTTGGGAGTGCGTTTGGCAGGTTATATATAAGTTGACAAGTGCAGCCCTGTTGACATGAACGTTGGACCTCTGAGCTTCGAGTGAAAGTAAATTTATCGTACACAGAGATACAATCAATCAATCATGCAACTTCGAACCGTCATCATGGGCTTGTTGGCATTAGCCTCTGCCCAATCCGAGACACCAACAGGTAGGCCAGATCCTCTTCACATGCCCGCGAGACAATTATCTGGTCTGACCTGAGAACAGCCGCAAACAAAAGAGATGGTGGCTTCGATCTTATCTACAGCATGTCTACCGGCCGCTTGACTGTCACAGTGCCAGCGCGTGCTGTCGAGGAAACTGCAGGTCAAAAAAGGGCTGAATGGCAATCCTACATCACCATAGTTCCCCCTAGTGTGCTGTCCGCTTGGGATAAAAACCATCACAAGAGGGACGATGATGGCAGCCACCTGGCCACTCAAACGCCCTTGCCACGTGCCTACTCTGAAAGGGCCGAAATCCCACAAGTCGAGAAGAGGGTCCCCAGTCCAAATACCTTCATCACTGCTCCAGCTCCGACTAGGTAGCCGCTTTTTATGTGCACAAGCAATAGTCCAAGGGCTGTCAACAACGATTCCCTTGCCATGACTGAGGCTTTGACTGTATTTTGTTAGCCCGCTACGCATTGGCTTCAGCTTCAATTCCTCCCTCCTGGTTCGCTTTTGTTCAAGCCCTTCACAGTCATGAGTATCGCAGGTCAGCAGGCTGATCTCATACCACCTTGAACTTTGTACGAACTACACACGACCCTCGCTGATGAGGCAGTCCAAATGAGGGACAAGGGAGCTTCATCTGCTTTGATGAATACTTGCTATACACTGACGACACCGGATGTCAAGTGTACTGGATGTCGATAAATGAACATATCTTCAATTTTGCTATAAATTATAATTTCTGGCCATGAATTCAATCACGTTTTCTCTGCCGAACGATGACAGTGACCTCAGTTTATTTTTGGAGACGATGCGTTTGTGTTTTGGGAGCCAAACAGGCTTTTGACCTTGTGTCTCACATTCTTATTTGATTTACGGCGCCGTAAAGTATCTTTTAAGTGGCTTCGCTTCTGTTTCTCTTTCCCATTGTCAGCTTCGCTTGGGTCACAAAGCCTGCAGTCAGGCGTGGTCAGGAGATAACTTGTAGCATCTATGGCGCCCATGGAAGGCTCGCGGGCAAGTTTGTGAGTTGTAATATCGCTTTCTTCAGTGCTCTGCGGCATTGAGGCCTTGTTGACTGGAAAACCGCCAGAGCTCTCCATCCTGAAAGAAACGTCCATGAACAGAGCCGCCAGCATTCTTCGACTGATCTCTCGGCCCTTCAGTTTATCGAAAGCATGAGACTGTTCATGATTTGTCTGTACATATAGTCGTTCGCCCATGATGACCGATTCTATCGTTCCCTGCCTCTGTTGCATATACGCAAAATAATTTGCGAAATGACGCTCTTGGGTCATAGCTGCCAGAGGGATGTTGGCACTGAGCATTCGGACAGGATAATTCAGGGGCTTGACCGTGAAAACTTTTGAGTCAAATCCATGTTCTTTGTCGAGGTCATGCTCAAGGCGTATACAATTGGCCAATGTATCATTCAGTGTCCGATACAAGACCCAAAGCTCACCAAAGCGGTGCCTCTCCTTCCCTGGGAATTCAACATCGCCGACATATATGACTCGCGTCCCAGGAGTAAGCTCTGCAAAATTGTGTGCAGTAGCACAGGTCCAGATGTTCCGTAGGTATGAGACTTTTCGATTTTCCGTGGACTGATGAGAATGACTTCTCTCATGGGCCTGAAGAGAGCTTTTCCTGCCATTGATCGTCACACTCCCTGACGCAGGGATTTCCGGTGGTGCTTTGGGGAAACGCAAGTTATCACTCCTTGGCTGAGACTGGGGCATGGTCATCCGCGATTGTAGGGCTTCCTCGGACAGAGAAGGGGCATCTGGGTCACAGTCATACGAAGTTGCCCAGCCAGCAAATTCCTCCGGCGTCAATTGTATGCCCGTAGCTTGAGAAGAGGCACCATCCTCGCCGGCTTCAACGGAGGGCTCATCGAGGACTTCCACACGCCAAACGGGCGGTCGATGATGATACTCCGCCTGACGTCGTCTGACACACCGGAGTCCCTCGTCCTCTTCCTCGTCTGTGATGTCTGATGCTTCCTTTGGAGGTGTTTCGGGGATTATAATTTCCTGGTCAATAGGAGCACCGATATCTTCTGAGGAAAGAATCTGCCATCGTGTGCCAGACGCATGCCGTCCATCGCTGTCAGCCAGTGATCCAATACCTTGCTTGCCACTCATTGTCTGTGATGACGCCAATGTTTGTTCAGAAGTTGATGTTCACCGTATAGATTGAGACCTAGAATTGCTCATAAGTTAGCCGAACGCCTCAATTGAGCTGAAGGTTACGGCTACATGGCCATGACATCCGTGATTGCCAAAAATCGGCGTGACTAGTTTCGTGGGACACTCCTTCCGTAAATACTTCTGAATAAACGAATGTGGGAAAGCAGAAATATAGGCGCTGGCTCTTCCCAAAGTCTGTACTTTCTCATTCTCGTTGTCGCATCGGCTATAGCGATCAAGGGGATTGGTGCAGGAGTGATAGCCTATCAGGAGGATAAAACGAGCTTGTATGAAAACGTCAATTGTGTATGATAAAATCATTGATTCGCTTATTCATTGCTTATGTTGTAAAGGGGTATCATTGCAGTTTATCACAATCATGCTGTCCTACTTCTGCGAGGCATCTTCCATCTCCTTGACATATCTTCTTTCACGAATTGCTTTTCCTTTGATTTGAATGAAAATAGTTGGCAGAAGACTGAACGCCGCGACCAATCCAGCCATCAAGCCACCAGCCCCACGAAGGCCAAGATTGTTGAACATGTCGGGAAACCATAGGGGACCTGCGATAAGAAGATGTAAGTTACGGGTCCAGAAGGCTTCTAGAAGATTGTGGGTTAGCCTTACCAAGGAAGCCCCACGTGCTTCGAATAAAGTTGATGAAGACACCAACGCTAGCTGAGTGATTATGGTGACAATCAACAGCGTATGTCGTGCAAACTGTTGTGATAATTTGATTTCCAAATGATGAGACAAAAAGCCCAATGATAGGCGAGACATTGTAAGACTTGATCGAAGCGGTCTGAACTGTAAACACCACAAGACCGCAGATGACAGTGGCATAGCCGAGATAAGAGAGCCAGGGACGGAATTCAGGCTCTGGATGTTTGGTATTTCCTGACCTTCTGTAGCCCCAACGCATCCAACTGTCGCTACCAATGCCACCTAGCACCTCACCGAGAGCTGAGCCAATAATGAGCGCGAGAAAATTCAGTCCAATTTGCTGGGGATTGAAATGGAATCTGGGAGTGAAGATCTGAGGAATTTCCACAGTACCCATGACATTGGCAAAGTTGAAAACGACCGCATAGGAGATTGCAGGCAGGAGAATATTGGGAAAAGCAAAGAACTTGATAAAGCTGGTAAAATCATCCAGCGAGAGTGGCTTCGGTCCTTTGCGCCCAAAAGTGAGGTATTGCTTCACGAAAGAAGAGCCTTTGCTCCCACTCGCTTCCCGTACCTCAGCAGCAGTCTGGGTATGTCCTCTGTTGTACAGTGTTTCCGGAGAGAGCAATATGTATAAGACGAACTGGACTGCGTTGGTAATTGCAAGGATCCAGTAAATCCATTGCCATGATCCGGTGTGGTAGGCAACGAATCCCATAATGAAAGGGCCTGTCGGAGGTCTGTTCGGAATTTATTAGTAAAAGATGCAAAGCAGATGCAGACCTCATTTTATATTTACATACCCCAGAGTGACCATCAGTGTCCAGATGCCCATTTTGGAAGCTCTTTGTGTAGCGAAGTAAGATTCCGTCACGACTGCACTGCTGATGGCAATTGCAGGAGAAATCATCATCGCACCAATCACTCGCACGACGACCTGCGTCGCGTAGGAGTATGCGTAGGCATTTCCAAGGTTATAGGCGAATGATCCCAGCGCTGAAATCAACCAAATTGGCCTGCGCCCAAATCTGTTTGATATCGGTTTCCAGACGATTGGCGATACACCCAATACTAGAATCTGAATACTGGTGAGATACGATGCCTGTGTCATGGAGATATTGAATATATCCGAAAAGGTTTCGTACACCGGAACGACAGCCGCTGCTGTGAATGTTGTCATCATCGCATAAAATGAGATTAAGAATAGGTTGATAACTTTCTGCAGAGTAGATGAGGATTGCCGTGAGTAAGGGGTCTAAACAAAGTTTGGGACAGGGGTGACCGAATTACCTTCCATGTCGGCCAATTGAGCGGGTCCGCGGGGTCCATGCTTGGTAGGGGATCAAGATCAAGTGTGCCATGTCGAGACAGAATATATTCTCGATGCTCTGGCGACAATGCGGCAGTCTCGAGATGGTCGTGAGTCACATTCTCATCGAAAATCACTGCCTCCTTTTCGAGTTCAACCGAGTCTGAAGAGTGTTTAGAACCCATTGTGATGGACAAGACTTCAAGTCGATTTTTGTGCACCAAATGCTTCTATTGACTCCCAAGCATCGCTGGAGAGAGGCTATCATGTTCCCCCGTATGATAAATTGGCCTTTTATATATGGGAGTAGATCACAAGCTTGACTCTTTAGAACAACAGCAGTGGGGCTTTCAAAAATTCAATCGCGTGCAACGAAACCGGATGTCGAGGACGGTAGTACTCCAGCCTCTCAGGGGCCTTGAGGCCAGGGGGCCAGTACGGAGCACCACCGTGCTGGGGAGATGAAAGCGCCCGCCTGCAGTACGTATCTTGGTGGTGGGGGCCATTCAGAAATTCAGATGCAGCCTCTAGAGTTGAGGTTGATTTCTCAGCACAGCAATTTAGCCGTGCAACCAGTTTGACGGACAACGTCGTGCTCAGAAGCATGACTTCGAAGGAAGGAAGAAAATCATGGCCAGAAACGGCGTCAAAGTACTCTATGAGTGTCGATCTCCCTCTGTTTGACCTCCTTTGACCTCTCATACTGGCAGTCAGCATCCCGTGAGGGATACAGAGAGTCATTTTTAATGTATGTAAACGGTAAATAGGGGCATTAGCGGCAAAAACTGATGCAAGATTGAACCCCGCGGGGTAAAGCGAGATCACCCCCGCATTAAGGCGATGTCAATCTTGTCATCCCATTTGTGGGTCCACGCCAAAATCATCAGCCACGCCTATGTACATAGTCAATCATGCGCCCCAAAACGCGGAATGGCATTGGTTCAACCTGAATTCCTGAAGTGTCCAATTCACACCAAGACGCGCTCACTGGGATGGTTTCTGTGAAGATTGCGCTCGATTCTCATGGGGAAGTATATGCCACTCGTATGTACCCCGTAGATAGAGTGCTTGCATATTTGGCGCAGAAACTCCCAGAGCTCAGGGTAATTTTGACGTATTGAAAATGCATCTAAAGTCCACCAACCACTCCGCTCAGTTTCGCTTGCAGCGAAGCTGTAGCGAGACTTAGAAAGGAGCTTCGAGCAGGTTTAAGAAAGAAACAGATATGTTGCTTCAAAAGAGAATTGAGGATATGGCCTAGAATTCAAGCATGTCGCATCAAATGCATATTGCATTGCATTTGACGATTCTGCAGACGAGAACTTCGACATCAGGAGCGACAGGACAGGATGAACTCGGATATACAGGTCCCTCGTGGCACAGCAAACCATGCCCAGCACATTGCCGCCGGTGAATGCATAGTGAAGTTTCCAAGCTCCCACAGGGGTTCTTGCTCCAATGGTGAGTGACTAACCCCGACCTCGTGGTCTGGAAAACGCACCTCTAGAGCCTCAAACCACAGTCCAGCCCGTTGAACTGCACATGAATCGTTCAAGTCACCGGCCATGCGGCGGTATGACCTTCCTATTTTGTAGGGGTAAGCGAAGCATGGCCAGCGCTGTCATTAACCTTCATGGGATGTCATCAAGATGTTGGCAGCTGAGACAGGTTTGTCAGAGTGCGCTAACTCGAGATAGAAGTTTCGATGGCCTTGGGATGTCAGGTCTTGTACGGGTCAGCCATAGCCACCGTCACGCTATCCGTAAGCAACTCAATTGCAAC